>JAVIWB010000109.1:0-141029 GCA_031893035.1 Dermolepida albohirtum | reverse complement strand
TATATATTTTTTGGCCTCTGAAGAATCATATTCTGGTAAAAAGTAAAAAAAAATTAAACATATCTACATCTGTTAGTAATTCTAAAGCTATACGCATCATGCGCAACATAAAACGAAAAATAATGTGCAGGATCCAATTTATGATTGTTCATGCAACTATTTTGAAAATTTTCAAAAATGTCTGCAGGCAGTTGAACATCTGATTGAATATATATATTGGGTCTGGGAAAAAGTTCGTGGCGTTTTTCCCGATAGATGGCATTGGTTGCCGATAACTAAAGAACAACAAGTCACAGCGACACCACCGAGGGCTCGTTTTTTAGATGACCTTCCGAACGTTAGTTTGAGCGTAGAAACATTGTAATCGGTGCAGTGGTTGGAAAGTTATTCGCACTTGAAAATGGAGAAGAATAATGAGAAATTTCGCTATATTCTGCAATATTATTATGATAAGGGGAAGAACGCTGCGCAGGCTTGTGATAAAATTTGTGCTGTGTGTACGGTGAAGGTACTTTATCGAAATCTGTTGCGCGGAAATGGTTCGCTCGCTTTCGTTCTGGAAATTTCAATGTGAAAGATGAGTCACGCTCCGGTCGTCCAATCACTGAAAAATCTGATGAAATTCTTGAAAAAGTCCAACAAGATAAGCATATCAGCAGTGTCGATATTGGCAAGGAGCTAGGCATTGACCACAAAACTGTTTTGAACCATTTACACAAAGCTGGTTACAAAAAAAAGCTTGACGTATGGGTTCCTCATGAGTTGAGCGTGAAAAACATGATGGACCGAATTAACATCTGCGATGCGCTGCTGAAACGGAATGAAATCGAGCCGTTTCTGAAACGTTTAATAACCGGAGATGAAAAATGGATTACGTACGATAATCGGAAGCGTAAAAGATCGTGGATAAAGGATGGTGAGCCGTCACAAGCGTTCGCTAAGCCAACATTGACGCCAAAAAAAGTGATGCTGTGTGTATGGTGGGACTGGAGGGGAATCGTCCACTACGAGCTACTTCCAACTGGTCAGACGATTGATTCTCAACTCTACTGTGCACAACTAGAGAGATTACGCCAGGCGATTGAAAGAAAACGGCCCGAATTGATTAATAGGAAAGGTGTTGTCTTCCATCATGACAACGCCCGACCACACACTTCTTTGATGACCCGTCAAAAATTGAGAGAGTTTGGTTGGGAAGTTTTGATGCACCCACCTTACAGTCCGGATATAGCACCCTCTGACTATCATCTGTTTCGATCTCTGCAGAACTCTCTCAATGGAATTAAGTTGGTTTCAAAAGAAGCCTGTGAAAACTACTTGATTCAGTTTTTCGACCAGAAACCACAGAAGTTTTTCACCGATGGGATCATGGATCTACCAAAAAAATGGCGAAACATTGTCGATAATAATGGAGCATATTCGGTTTAAATGAATTGTCCACGCGCCATGCGGGGACCAGTTGAATTTTACTGAAAAAACGCCACGAACTTTTTCCCAGACCCAATATATTTGATTTGGTACAGTTGAACATCTGATTGAATATATATATATATATATATATATATATATATATATATATATATCACTGTATTTTCCTAGCGAATTACGCTTAAATAAATTCCAAACCCTTTCTTGTCTGTGATAATCCTCATCACTTACGTTGCAGACCGTAAGCAGATCATAAAAACATTCTTTACTAGGTAGTTTTGATGTGGAAAGACATTCGTTGGAAGTTACCTAATTATATGGGGACATACCTTTTTGACGTATTAAATCAAATTTTTCACCCACGTAATATCTTCGTTCACATATACATATATTTCCGATGTCCACCTTAAGATCTCTGGATGAGACTAATCGAGACAAATTTTTAAACCAGCAGTAGTGTAAATTCACCTCTTCCGTGCTAATAAATAATAAATCAATATGGATAATTCTTCTCCGTCTTGTAAAATATAATGGACCCATTATATAATGTACTTTTATTGTACCATTAAAGTATTCCTCAATACCGTACACATTGATGGATACATTATTTTTCTCTTCGAATATATATTTCAAAGAGATAGGGAAAGTTAGAACAGTATAGAAAACTACAGTATCATAATGTGGGAATGAAATAATATTTTGTGGCTCAGCTAAAGTTAAAATAATAGCCCTAGAAAAACAATCGTCAGAATTTTGAGCATTTCTGACTGCCTTTCTTTATAAACGCCGGTAAATCTATATAACTGGCACCTCATTTGGTCAACTTGTTGATATTCACTTCTATGCAAAATATTGCACAACGTTCGTCCTAAGAGATATATGAAAATTAAATTAATAATATAATAAAACATTACCATTAATCTCCTGAACCTTAACTTAATTTCATAATGTGTTTACCAAGTAATGTATATAAATCACTTTCATGAGTTATAATTTTATTACAAGTGTTGAATGATTTTATTTCCACGTTTTCTTGGTTAATAAATAACGTATTGTATACAGTTCTAAATTAATTTTCATATAATCGTGAACATATAAAATACCACCTATCAATGTTATCTCTTTTTCTCTAATATTATTCGCAAATTCTTCCATTCGAACGCCTCAGTTTTAATTGCATGTGCTTTTTCCTAGCGGCATTAGTAATATTAACAATTTCTCGTTTCACTCCGTCGTTATGGTTTTTTTTTAATTTTGCCGCTGCTTTCGTTTAATTGTTCTATTTTAGCATGACACAGTTGGTACTGTGAATGAGTTAGTCTGTTTGATAATATATAACAGGGCCCGTACGCGAAATTCGATCGCGCGGTTGTCGGGTCTATATTATCGTTTTCTTAATAGGAAAATACTTAACATTGGGAAGCCTCTTCATAACTCTTTCCAACAGCTGATGTTTCGGTTGATACACATATTTCCAGTAAACATAAATATTTTCAAATCGCAGACCGTTTTTGTGAAATAACAGTAACAACGTAGCATTCGTCTTTCCACAATCCGATGGACCACAAATAATGCAACGGACTGTATTAGGCACCAATTTGCCGTGCCTACGACAGTCTGTTTGGTTCTCAGTGCACACATCGAAATTCATTATACCCAACTGCTTCCTCTGCTTCATAAAGCGTATTGTTTAAAACTAAAAACCATTGTTAAATACGTAACACTATATGTAAATGAAATCACTTCGTTGTTAACATTCAGGGAAGGCGGAGGTTCCGTTAATTCTCTTAAATAAATCCCTTAGATAGAGCCTGCAAAGCCCATGAAATTGCCTACTCAAATTATAAAGATTTACGAAATAGACATAAAGCAGATCGCATTCTATAAGCAGCCTGATCTCGTGTGACAGCTAAAGACGCTTCGATAAGTGAAAAAGTCGCATCGTGAGCAGTCATGAACGCTATAAAGACTAAATTTAAATTAGGGATGAGTTTGAAGCGGAGTTTGACATCAAACCAACAGCCTTTACTAAAGCTGTATTATTTAAGGCGAGAGATACATTAAAAGATTATAAAGGCGGTGAAGTAAAAGCTGGGGCGGATGTGTAATTGAGAGCTGCCAGAACTGCCATCAAGGAAGCTCTTATAAAATTATTTGCTGGTTTGAGCACACTAAACAGTCTCGCAGGAGGGGCTGCAGGTTTTGCTCGAGCAGTCAATAAAACGAAGGAAGGTCAACCGCAAAAAGAGGAGCAAAAAGACTTAATAAAGATATGGAGGCCGGTCTATATCTGAAACCGTATCGAAAAGGATACATCTTATACTTGAAAACATATCCAAAAAACTAATAGAATGGCTATCCGACAGAACCCTAACAGACAGTGATATTAATTTCACTAAAATATCAAATTTCCGAGGCGTCTTTATGCGAGACAATTTAGTCGTTAATTTAGATTCTGAAAACGGTCCCAGTATACATTGGGTGGCGTATTTTGAAAATGATGATGTAATCAAATAATTTGACTTGTCTGGTAATTTAAAACCACCAATCGAACTGATGAAATTTTTCAAAAAAATTAAGAATAAAATAAAAATAATGTACATCTACGATAGATATCAAAATTATAAAGCCATTAATTGTGGACGTACCTTTATTTAGAAAGAAAGAAACTTAGATAATTAACAATAATTATCCTAGAATCCGGTGCTCCGCCTGTGGCGCTACACCGGATGTAACCTAACCTTAATCTTTAGCTACTACAAAGCTAACTATCTAAATCTAAACTAGTCCTATCTAAAGCTCTAAATGGGGTCTAGCCCGCGTCGTTCTTAAATATTATTCACAATTCTGCTCCTACCCTGCGGCGGTAGTCCGCTTCTTATAAATCTCATTCACTAAAATGTCCAATGTTCTGTCATACACATCCCTTCAGGTCGAGAGGTCGATGAATCGTTCTTCACCGTCGTCTTGTCTCCGCTCTCTAGTCCTGGCCTTCCTCTTTCCGGTGGAATCTCTCCTCCTTTTGGGAGCTTGGGTAGCTTCTCCACTCAATACGTTCATTCGGACATTCATTCCGTAGACCTACAAATGCTCACCTTGTATATGTCGCGCAAGTGTTTGAACGTGTTAGTGTGTCGCTCGTACACGTGTTTGTGCAGTGTGTATCCGTATTGTACATGTGTGTGCGCGCTAGTGTGTGTGTGCATGTAGGCATCTCTCTCATTTATTCGTACTCGCCCAAAAAAAAATAAAAAAAGAATTATACTTAACTTATCCCACTTTGGCCATGGTTGGTCATCGTGGTCGTCCTCCTGACTAGCGTGCCCATGAGTGTTGGTGTAATTTCAAGCACGCCTTTCTGTGTATATTGTGTGCTGGCGTGCTCGTGATGTGGGATCTCGCCGCCACCGCGGTTCCAGTTGAAATTCCGAATCCTCTATGCAACGTCTATGCAACTTCCTCCGTGGTCGTCGTTCTAATCCTGCTAGCAATTGTGGCTTTGTATCCGTGCGGGTAAGCGTATAGGTGTGTATTGTTTGCATGCCCGTGTTTTAATGTAAGTGCGGGCGCGCCTCTGTGTGTATTATGTGCTAGCGCGCTCGTGATGTGTATTCGTGTACGAACGTTTCGATCCTTGCTTCCGGAGAATCACCCGTGACGCCTTACAAAATAAGCTCATCACCCATCCCGGTTCGCAAACTCACTATCACTATATTTTCTTATAACGGTGGTCATGCTTAAGCCACTGAAGTTTTTCAGCCGCAATGCTGAAAAATCGCCACCATCCTTCGTCTTCCTCGTCCTTTATTTCTTCGGCACGAAGAGGCCACAGTAGCGGCTGTCGCTGTGACTTCGCGCTAGTCTTCGATATCTAGGCACTCGAAGAGGACGTGTTCCGCCGTATCGATCGCAACACCTTTCCTACAACCGGTAACAGGCTTATCGGCCGGTAATTTTTTACATCACTCATCTGGATTTCAATAGGATGAAACAGTATCTAAGTAAATGTCGAGAATGTCGTACACGTTCACTATAATTGGGCGAATCCAGCGCAGATTACTATTCGTCAATTGATTTAGATCTGATTTCTTAATACGCTCTCGGTTTAATTGGTCTCTACCATTCCAAACGTTATGGAGGGAAACAATAAGGTTTATTACGATGAAAATGATTAAGTAATCCCAATACCCGATGATTCTTATGAGATAAGCGACATTGAACAATACCTTTAAGAACAATTAACGGTGAAAGATGATGAAAATGACACGTTCTCACTTAAGCCCAACAATAACACTCTGAAAGGCTTGCTAAAAAGCAAATTTCGTGTAAATTTCAAACATGAGTCCAAACAAATAATACGAGGTAGGATTAAGCTGTTGTGGACAAAGATTTCCTAATACAGCTATGCATAGAGGACATCTTCGTTTGCAGCAACATTTATCAATGTTATCAAATGTTGTGTTAGAGGGTAGAGTGTATGAAATTGCCAGCAGTTTTCGGTACTGCGTTGCGTCATATAGAATTTCAGGCCAACAAAATTCTGATATTAAACCTTTTTGGCTGAATCAAAATTACGATCGTGCCGGTTGATCAAAAAATCATTTATCGGATAGCTTCTGGTGTTAAGGCGCAATTTCAGTTATTCGCTCGCTACGTGAAACCTCATGCGGATGAGCAAATATCTGAAATAAAATCCTTCAACGCCCGATACACTAGTGCGATACAGTCGACAGACGTTGACGATACTTTTGATCAGCTGGCTAAAGTACTTGTAACGAAATCGGTTCCAAGAGAGAGACTCTGGATAGGCATTCATTTCGGTATCATATTTAGAAATTTATATTGTGAGGCTCCGCATATATAATAATTTTTTATAACATGTTTTTTAAATTAATTTATTTTAATTTTAAATAATTCGATTTTGAATTATTAAATTATTATTTATTACTTATTATCTGGACATTATTTGCCCTTTATACAGACATTCGGATGCGAGATCTTTTGCTTTCGTCACGTACGGTCAGGCTGTAATAAAACAAACCGTAGTTTTCTAGGAAGCCGAATACCTAGAACTTTTTCTTAGAATATAAACATTCCATTGACATTCAAAGTAATGATGATGCATTTCTAACTTGCGCTCTAGTCGTAGCCTCTAGACAGAAATGCAGATAGAGTTGCTTCCTACCTCCATTATACCACCGCTTTACATTTAGAAATCATTAAATTCTCAGTCAAAATTAAAGATTCACCTAAAATATAAAATTTAAATAATTTAAGTATAAATGTATACGATTTGGCATGTAATTCCGAAACGACAAATTATGATGTCGTAGGTCCTATTTATTTTACTTAAAGTAAACACAATATACATGTAAATTTATTACTGATTGAGACAGGAGCGAAATCTCATTAGGTATTGATTAAAAATCTCTTTAGGATCATTTCATCTCAAATAAATAGCATTAAACATTGTAAATATTTACGTGATGGGTGCTTGGTTTATTTTTATACAGCGGCACACATTTAAATGACAACTTCAATTTCAAAATTCCCATTTTCATTCCAGTGTTTTTTTTCATAACCTCGGTGGTTTGATAGTCAATTGCTTATAAAAGATTTAGCAAATGATTTGAATATAAATGTTATCCCAGTTAGTAAAGAAAAGTATATTAATTTCCCTAAAAAAAGTTTTGGTTGATAAATACTAATAAGGCGTGAAGAAAGATGTTTATTTAAATTTAGGTTTTTAGATTTCTTTCGCTTTATGGCATCTTTTATTGATAAATTATCAATTTATTCTGGATGACTTTAATTCTGTTAAATCACATTTTAAAGACGTTGATCGATTAAATTAATGAGATGTAGAGGAGTTTTTCCTTATAAATATATACTTTTGATCGAATGTACGAACTAGTACTCCGTCCACGGATGTGTTGTTGTTAACCGACATATTTGAAAATTTCCGTAGTATTTGTGATAAAGCATACGGTTTGGATCCAGATGAATATTAGATATCGCCGGATCTTTTTTGAAGTGTCATGTTGAAACATGCAAAAATTGAATTGGAGTTACTCTTTCATATTGATATGCATCAATTCATTAGAAAGGGTATAAGGGATGAATTATAATAAAATAAAATAATAAATATTTAAACATTTATGTTATGAGTTCCCCAAATTCATATTTAGTTCACTGGGATGGGCATAATTTGTATAGGTGGGCGATGCTATATTATTTACCATATGGTGGTTTTCGTTGGTTATCTATTACATAATTTGAAAATTTAAACGTTTTAACTGTTGTGGACGATTCAGATATTAGCTATTTTTTGGAGCTAAATGTTGAGTCTCCAGATCTCTTTCACGATAACCATGCTATATGGATGCCGATAGTTTTATTTTAAAAATTACCACGATGATATGTATTGTAATATGAAACGAGATCTTTCCAAATTTGATACTTTTCAGCTGACAATGTTAACAACGTGCCACTCCAAAAAAGGCGGTTCTCGGTTTAATGAGAGACGAGAACACAAGCAAAGTGAATTTATTGGATTGCGCGCAAAGGTTGTGCTACTGATGAGAGTAAACAAATAAAAAAATCAAATGGAGTGAAGAAGAACGTTGTTAAAAATAAATTTAGTTTGGGGATGAAAAAAATTGTTTGTTTGAATGGAATTTAGTGCATATATGTTAGATTTTTTCTGTTGAACGAAATAAATTTTGTCACATCACTCTATGATAATAAACGATGGATTGATGGAGATGAGGTACATACCCTAGCTTGGGGTCATCATAACATCAATGAATAGGCGGATGGTGTGTTGAAAAGGTTATCGATTTTTTACATATAAATTAAAAATACAAATTATTTTTTATTTTTGTAGTCTTAACCTCGTAAATGCCAGCGCTGAGATACTATCTCCCTTCCATATTAATAGCAAACTACTGGGCAAACCCCTCGACTATTCATAAACAGTGTAGTTTGTCCAAAAACAGTCACTTCAAACTTTTTATTTGCGTTGTGTAGTTATAGATACCAAAATGGAGAAAAGTATGCAGATTCTTATACTATGGTTTTGTACCCACCATTCAAATTAGTTCATCGAGTGTTTGCATCTTCTACTGATCGGATTAGTAGGAAGAATTTTGCAAGACTGAGGGTTACAACCTCAATCATTAGATGGAATCAAATGCGTATAGAGGCATACAAGTGATTCGTTTTAAGAGTCGCAATCGGCAAATTGTTTTATCTCAATATCTACAACTTGATTCAACACTACAAACTTGTGCATAAGCAACCCTATCTGACATTATTATCGTGTCATATTATTTCTTTAAATGCTTTATATACATAGTCTGTCGCAGAGAAAACCGGACTTTTTAAAAATAGAAATTCTTAGTGGCGCCATCTATTAAAAAAATATGCGTCCGTAAGGTAGATCTTTCACTAATGTTAAAAGGAATCATTATATTATTAATAACACCCTATCTACTACATATGTTTCACCTTTTTAAAATTAGTATGGGGATTTAATGTAACAGCAAGACATGTAGAGACAACAATTTTTTATTATATTGGAAATAAATTTAAAAAATAATATATATAATTATGTTGTGGTAAACAGATGTTGATGTTATTTTTGATCAGTTGGTTAGTATACTTTTAGCGAAAATCTGTTTTAAATTTAGAAAATATTAATTTTCGACCAAAATTAGGGATTTTTGAAAATTGGCTAATTAAATAATGTAATTATAAACGTATACGGTTCGATATATAATTCAGAAACTGAAAATTATTTTGTTTTAGGAACACTTTATTTTACTCGTAATAGATGAGATACATATATATGGTAATTTATTATTGATCGACGAATGGAGGAAATATCATTACGTATTCATTAAAAATCTCTCTAGATTGATTTCATCTCAAATAAAATAGTCATAAATGTCAATTGTACTGATCTGTTTTACCTTTAAATACTGTATATGTATTTTTAATGTACAGCTAATGTTATGAAGTATCACACTTTAAATAAAAACCGCAAATATGTTTGTAGATTTCTACGTTTAATTTATAAGTTAATATATTTAGTGTGGCGCAAGACATGTTGAGACAAGAATTGTTCAAGAACAGAGTTATTTAATGAATAATAAATATAGTAATTTTGTATTCATCTCTTTTTTGAAACATTTAAGAAAAATTTTAATGACCACAAAATTTTGATAAAAATATTTGTTATTACATATTTGGTTGTATAAATTAATGATCTCGATGTGCTTTATTTCGTTACACCAAATGCATTCAAGTGTCGCGTTTCTCTGTGTTTATACGTAAATACTTTTCTTTTTGATCTTATACTAATACAAAATCTTTTCAGTATTAAAAAAAATGGGCTGCCATAAATGTGGAAAGGTTTTCGTTCGCATGGACATTCTGTGTAGACATCCGTGTGTGAACACTACCGCTCACACGTGTGGTACCTGCTGAGAGACGTTCACGATGAGGGACAGCTTAATGCGTCATCACAAGAGAGCTCATCCTCTGGAAAGCGCTGCACCACCTTCCAAGAGGAGCGAGCCATAAACAAGCACGTTTAAGCGTAAATTTATTAGATTATTCAAATTTGTATTTAAAAACAGACGTGTTATCAGCTATTTTCGAAAATTTCCCTAATATTTGTCATAAAGCATACGGTTTAGATCTCACTCATATATAGATAATAATTAGTCGTAATTTTTTTTATGCGCAAAGAAGTATTAAATAAGGGAATTAGAGCTAAATATTTGCTTCTTCTTATCAAACAAAAAATAAGGAAATAAAAAGCCACAAATACGTTTATTTCGCATTTTTTATTTTAATTTTAATATATACAATACATGCTCATGATATAGCAACAATACTTTTATTTTATATATTTGACTTCTTTTTGTGGTGTGTCTCCATGTAAATTTAAAATACGTAATGTCTTTATGGTAAAAAAGCCACAAATACGTTTATCGAATTTTTATTTCAATACATACTGATGATTATTTTACATGTTCAATTGTTCCTTATGCGGTAAACGAAATTGTTTTTTCTTTATGCAAGCCCCCACAGTTTTTCTTTGACAGTGGTGGCCCATCAATTTGGTTATCACCATTATTGTAAGGTTCCATGTAAGGGAGGTTGTCCCTTAATTCAATCTGTCTCTCAGGTGGTATCAGATGCCAGAATTTCGCTATCGTGATTTTCGTCTATAAATTTAATTGCTTCTAATACTTTCTTCATATATTCAGCGTTGTAAACACACATTTTTTTACGTCTTACTTCAAACACTAGTAAGTAAACTGCTCTGTTTTGTTAATTTTCCAATAGCTATCCCTCCCTATAAAATAATATAACAGCAGGTCTGAACGGGTCCAATCGTGATATATTTGGAATTATTGCGTAAATTATGACATTACTAACTTATATATGCGAAATAATTCTAGTTTGACTGCGAAACAGGTTCAATCGCGATATTTTCGAAATTTTTATAACCAAAAGTCAAGGTTAATAGTTTTCATATAAAAGCCATCTCATTACAGATTTCATCAGTCTCTAATATAAAATTGTCCAGAGCACATCGATTGTTGGGTTTGTGTAGAAAAAGTGGTTAAGTCTGTGACGTTTGTTGAAACTCCAGAGGTGTTTGAATGGCACGAACACAGAATATCGACGGCTGTTAGGCACAGATTTAATCAAAGTATAGAACAAGTGGAAATAATATTAAAATTTATTTTCACTCCTACACATAGGATCGCATATATCGAGAGCGTTTTGTACCTGTTCTGGTCATCGACATACAAGGGTTTAACGTTCCAACATTTTGTCCTAAAGAAATGTCTATAACCGATGGGACTTGATCACTTCATATGCTATTCAGACCATCAGTGCCGTTTCAAAAATTATCTGTTGAAGAAAAGAATGAAGTTCGCTGTTTGAAAAATAACCATTCAGGTATTAGATATAGCGATGGATATGCGAACGTCAAGTGCCTTCCAAGAATGTTAAATAATATATATAAAAATTATAACAAAATTTTGTTAAGGGACATCAGAAGAGCGATTATTTAAAAACTGTTTTAGATATGTGCATTATAAATTTGGAATATGTTAATAACGCGCCAAAACTTAATAAGAACAGCAATGCATGTTATTATCACAAACGTTCTAATAGTGTTTGCACACGAAAAAATGTGGACATTCTATATAACTTTATTTCTCAAAACAGATATAATATTTGATAAAATATTGCACGTAAAAAATTGGTTTAATAAAAATTGATATTGATATTCTACATTTATGTCTTAAAAATGAAGGAAAAAGCGATCATTGAAGAAAAACAACTGGTCGGTCAATCTACTTATTTACTAAATAATAGTGGAACTGAATGGATAGTCGTAGGTCTAAGTCCTGCTGCTGGTTTTGAGCCCATCATTCAAATTCGTTCATCGAATGATTGCATCTTTTTCACAACAAATGAGTGGGAAGAATTTTGCCGCCCTAATCATGAGATGGAATGTAGTACGTATAAAGACATACGGGTGATGCGTCTCAAGAGTCGTGATAAGCAAATTGTTTTATCTCAAGACACATACAACATCTTCAACTTGATGGAATTACTACATCAAAAATTATCTGTTCTAAAGAGTACGGATTTTGTTCAATTCTATAATTCAACGTTGCAGGCTTGTATTCATATGTCTGATGATGTATACAGCAATATAAAGACATTATTATCTTGTAATATTACTTCTTTAAATGTTTTGTATGTGTATGAAATCTTATACTTAAATTACAATACTTTACATTTTGGTGTAGAAGTAATGAGATTAGGTTGTTGATTTAATATTATGATTAATAAAAGATGTTATTTCTACATTTATGTCTTTTATTTTAACGACTTTTAACGACACACCTGAAGTCACAACAGCTGTTAACTGCTGTTTAATGTGTCAGTAGTACATTTGGCGCGGCTGAGGTGGCAGTGTCTATGTGTGTGTGTGTGTGTGCTTCCAGTTTTTGGTAAGAAATTTTCCCTTCATTTAAATTGTATATATAGTCTATATATTAATATATTATATATTAATATATATATTAAAATGTATTATCAGATAATATACATATAATATTGCCGCCATCTTGCCTCGAAAATTTGAAACCATACATTTGGTACCCATTTTGTTTTTCAAAATTTACGGCCCTTTTGATTTGGAGCCGCCATATTGTTTTTGGAGCTTTTTCGACAGAATCTCCTCTGTTTATGTTAACAACTTTTTGATCAAATCCCGTATATTGGATTCATCATTTTTAATTTAAAATTAAATATACAGTCTAAAATATTAAAATATATTGCCTGATAATATACAGTCTTTAAATTTATTGCCTCCATCTTGTTTCGAAAATTTGGCCGTCATCTTGTTTTGAAACTTTTTGACCGAACCTCGTATATTTATTTTTTACAACTTTTTGATCGAACGCCGTATGTTTATTTTTTACAACTTTTTGATCGTATCCTGTATATCGTGACGTCACTTCCGGTGGTGGCGATGGCACCAGAACCCGTAAAAGCCCTCTACTAAATATTATGACATTTACATCATTAGAAGCAGAGAAATTGCGCATAAACCAACAGTGTGTATTTGGCATTGGTCGAAAAATTAATTTTAAACAAAGAGCAAATATCAAGTTCTGTTTTAAACTCAGTAAATGGTTTACTGAAACGTTTAATTTGATGAAACAAGTGTATGGTGCTGCGTGTTTATCAGGCATGAGTGGTATAAACGATTTAAGACGCTCGTACGGTCATAAATGACGACGAACATCTTGGTACAAAAAAAATCTCTGGTTACGGAAAGGAACATCGAACTTGTGCATGCATTTATCAGCAATGAGCCGAAATCCTCATTGCGATACGTGGAAATGGAATTAAATATTTCCAAAGATTCAAATTTTGCGATTTGACACAGCATTTAGAACTGAGAAAGATTTGTGCGAGGTTTGTACAACACAAGCTAACTGAATTCAACATTGTTCAGACTTGACTAAAGACTCAAAAAATGACGAAAAGTTCAGATACTCTATTGTAACTGACGATGAGACGTGGTGTTTTCAATGATCCAGAAACCAAGAGTTTGTAGCAACTAGTCAAACAGTCAATGCTGTGTACTATCTTGGCGTTATGAAGGTATATACGCGTCTTTTGGCGCGTATTCATCATGTGCGCCCTCAATATTGTGAAAATGGTTGGTAGCGTTTGTTACAGATAATGCACAATCTCATCGCTCGATGCTTATCACTGATTTTCTAATTACTAATGGCATTTTAACCATCAACTATTCACCGTATTTTGCCCCCTGTGATGTCTATCTATTCTCCAAACTATAATTGGCGATGAAAGGACAGAGTTATGCCGACGTCGAAGTCATTAAAAAGACGTCGACAGCGGTCTTGAAGGACATTTCTAAAAATGAACTTAAAAATTCATTCAACAGGTTAATTGACCGTGCAAAACGTTGTATTGAAGACTACTTTGAATAAAAATAATGAATTTTACCAAAATAGTAAGCTTTCTTTTTTATTTTAAAGAAGTTCGGTTTTCTCTGTGACAGACTGTGTATGTACGATGTTTTACCCCTGCATTAAAACACTGTATTTTGATGTAGAAGTAATTATTTAATATTATTATGTAATTATATATTATGTACATAGTTTTAAAACGATATATGTGTTATTAAAAACGTCTCTTTTATTTTAATTAATATAATGCTTGCTAACCATAAAACATGTACAAGCAAGTATTTTTTTAAATTATTTCGGATTATTACTCAATTATTAATTTAAATACATATACAGTCAGTAATGTCATTAAAATTGACTGGCAGCTATCTTGTTTTTCAAATTTTTATTAATGCCTCTTTTAGCAGAGTGGCATCAAAATTTTTATTAATGCCCTTTTGGTAGAGTGCCATATGGATTTTTTAATTTTTCTTCTTGGGCGAACCTCATATATTTAATTTCATCGAATTTTTTGACCGTGCCTCGTATATAACGCGCATGCGTATGTCGTAGGCCAGATGTGACGCACATAACATCATCGAAGGCGGACCCGCGAAACCCTCTTCTGCGAAAGAGAAGAAAAGAAAAGAGCGCGTTTACCGTGTAGTAGGATTATATACCACCGGGTGGGGCGCGGTAATAACATCGAAGAAGGGAAAGAAAGAAGCAGTAATCTGAGAAGACTACGGCAAGGAACTATTATAATTCACGATACTACCTGAAAAGCAGTTCACCTTACAAGTGACTTTTTATTAATACAGATAAGTTTTCGAAGATAAATGGTAATACTATACTGCTCAAAACAATTAGAGGATGTTTGGGAAAATGGTAATAGAATAAATAAATAAAGAATGTAGTACCTCGCAAATATTTTTATATTTAATTACATCGTTTTTAAATAAGAAACCGAATGCATTGACACGTTGAATTTGTTTGTGCACATTATAAACTTACTAAGGCACTATAATGGAAATATATAGGACGATAATCCGACCAACTATGATGTATGCAGCGGAAACACTCAGCATGACGAAGAAACAGGAGGAGGATCTGAGAATAATGGAAAGAAAAATATTGAGAGTAATACTGGGACCAGTGAAAATAGGAGATACTGAATATAGAAGAACTAATCATGAGCTTTCACAGGATATAGGAAAGGACATAGAGAAAAAAATTAAACAACAGAGAGTTAAATGGTTAAGACATGTATGGAGAGCGGGACCAAACGCAGTGATATATGAGGTTATGGAATGGAGTCTGAGAAGAAGGAGAAGAGGGAGACCGAGGAGTACATGGAAGCGAGAAGTGGAGGAGTATTTGAGAAGGACCGGAACCAGTAACTGGAGGCAGAAAGTAGGGAATAGAGAACAATGTAGAGAAGTCTGTGAAAAGATATAGGCTGGAAAAGTGGGGGTGATCTCTCCAACATAAAACAGATCTAGAGAACCGAAAGGTGGCTAAACTCCTTCAGGAGTGTTACGCCATGATAATAATAATAAGGTACTAGAGTGAATAAATGTCTTGATCAATAAGGTTGATATATAACCCCTTTCCACAATTAACTATTTGTAAATTCTGTATACGCATTTCGACAACCAAGTTGTCATCATCAGCAGATAATTTCAAAGTGTCGCACCTGGTAAAACACGGCGAAAAAATTGTACGAAAAATAAACTCCGTACGCGATCCGCACCGTTGAAAACCAAGATGTGCACTGTGTCTGTTTCACAAGATTTTTAAAAAATACTTTTACTTAAACTAACATGCACTACATTGAAAAAGGTTATTATGGTCAAAAAGTGTCTGTGTGATTTATGTGTGTTTTATGATATTGTTCCTCTTGTCTTTCAGTAGAGAGAAGAGAGGCGTTTGCAGAGGGCCGGCGTCATTAACGTTTACCAGATGGCTTGAATTCTTTACGATGTGCATGCTTTCATACGCGTCCAGTTCGCGATAATTGTACACGTTCTTTATCAAATGTAAACAATCCATA
Source organism: Dermolepida albohirtum (assembly GCA_031893035.1). NCBI lineage: Eukaryota > Metazoa > Arthropoda > Insecta > Coleoptera > Scarabaeidae > Dermolepida > Dermolepida albohirtum. The sequence goes on along the minus strand of JAVIWB010000109.1, from coordinate 125,027 downwards.
TTAACACTGTGGTTATTTTCTAATACATGTCTCGCTATACCCGATTTTTCCGGTCGGTTGAATTTTATGTGCGAAAGGTGTTCTTTATACCTGGTTTCGATCGATCTTTTGGTTTGGCCGATGTATTGTCTATTGCACTCTAAACATTCAATTCGGTAGATTCCCGATTTTTTATTCTCTTCAATTTTGTCTTTTGCATTTCCTAACAGCATTTTAAGGGTATTATTAGGGCGGGAACATACTTTAAACCCGTGATCTTTAAAAATACTATTCAGATTTTTTGTCACACGATGGAAAGGTAAACAAACAAAATGCTTTTCCCGATTGCTCTGTGGTGAAAGACATGTGGTGTCACGGATTGTTTTTCTTATGTTGGCCTTTCTAATTAATCCATTGATTATTTCCGAATCGAAACCGTTGTATACCGCGATATTCTTAATGAGGTTCAATTCTCTTTCATATTATGACCATAATAACCTTTTTCAATGTAGTGCATGTTAGTTTAAGTAAAAGTATTTTTTAAAAATCTTGTGAAACAGACACAGTGCACATCTTGGTTTTCAACGGTGCGGATCGCGTACGGAGTTTATTTTTCGTACAATTTTTTCGCCGTGTTTTACGAGGTGCGACACTTTGAAATTATCTGCTGATGATGACAACTTGGTTGTCGAAATGCGTATACAGAATTTACAAATAGTTAATTGTGGAAAGGGGTTATATATCAACCTTATTGATCAAGTCAATTAACCACAGGCTCCATCAAATTCAACTGAATAAATGTCATTAAATGAATTCCCAATTATAAGTCTTTATAAGAATTTTTATTGGTAACATGACGAAAAATCTATTGTTAATAATGTGTGTTAATAATGTGTATGATCTCCACGAACGGCAATTAAGGAATGACATCTCATCGGCATTGATTGAGTCAGGACATCAAAAAATTCCATTCCTGTGTCACAGCAATTTGAAGTTCCTGTATTGTACGCGATGGCATATTGTCCGATAGGATTACCATTAGGAGAATTTGCTGGCCAGTCCATTCTATTGACTTCTAATTGTTCACAATGTTTGCTCGATGTGGACGAGCATTGTTGTCCATTAAAAGTAATCTTTCGCCCATAGCGTCAGCGTACGGAAGAACAATGGGTCTCAAAATTTCATCCAGATACCTCTGAGTAGTTAGGTTGCCATTATGTATCATATACAGGTCTGTATGACCTCCTGCGCTTATCCCAGCCCATACCATTACACTCCCATCTTTATACTGCGGGCTTTTTTGAACAAATTGTGGTTGATTAGGTGTTCCAAGTTAACGCTAAATTAAAATACGACTATTATCTGGATTTAAGGCAAATCTGGATTTGTCACAAAACAATACTTGTGCCCAGTCATCATGATTCCATTTTTTATGCTGCTCAGCCCATATTCTTCGCGACCTTTCTTAGTGAAACACATACCAACGTTATGAAGACGATTTCTTACTGTTTGAATTGATACTACTCTTCCCGTAGCAGCAGCAAGCTGACTTCTAATCTGCGTTGCGTTATGAGTGAGCTTTCCACGTGTAAATACTGATAGCTATCGATCATCTTTTGGTCTTGTAGATGCCGGGCATCCTTGTCCTTATCTTCTCTGGACATCTCCACTTTTAAAAATCGATACCACAAACGTAAAATCACACTTTGGCTAACTGCAAAAACTTCAGCAACAGTTCGCTGTCTCCGTCCACCTTTCAATTAACCTATTGCTCTCCAAGCCTGTGCATGAGTCAAATCGCGTTGCCTTTCCATTACTACCCGTAATTACAGTTAAAAAATTAGCTATGATGGCAAAAATGGCAAATCTAACTGTAGTCGAGATCGCTCGCATATGCGTTTTTATACGCTCAAGCGTTGGCGGTTCGTGCAGGCTTTGCACCAAAGGGCTGTACAAGTTGATACCTGTCAATGCATTCTGTTTCTTGTTTAAAAGCGTTATATAAAAATATTTGTGTGTCTTATATTACTTATTTATTTATCTTATTATTTTTTCAAATATCCTCTAATTGTTTTGAGCAGCGTATATAATTTTATGAGGTCAACAGAACAGAAATAATTTTTGATAAAACATTATCTTATCAGTAATATAACATAATTAAACGTGACTTTAACTTTTAACTTTAACTAATGTTAATTAAATCGTGCAAAAATTAATGATAAAGAAAGCATAATTCATAACGTTAAAATATTAAGGCATGTAACAAACGAACATTTGCTAAAAGATCATTCGTCTACGTAGTTCTTTCTGAGAATTAAGGTTTCTGCACGAAAGAGACAAATACCCATATAACGAAAATTCTCCTCAGAACGTGTATTAACAATGAGAAAGTTTGTAAACAAGGGTTTTAAAAATTAGCGCGCGACATTAAAAAATAATTTTAAAAACGCAAGCACGTCACATATGCAAAGCGTAACAATTCTTCTTCCTTTAAAAACCTTTGCGGTGCTTGTTATTTGTTACTTGCAGGAGAATTATAAGTCGGTTAACACGAGTTGCTTATCTTTCGCGACAAAAAAAATGCGTCCCTGGTCGACTTGTGCATATGTATATACTACACCCGGATTACTATATGAGTGATTGCGATAAAACCTGGCAAAAAATCGCTGTGTGAGCAAGGGTATGCTCTTAAACATAATTTAATTGCGTTTGAATGAAATTTAAACTGCTAGAAATTTTACAGTATACGAAAAACAAAGTCAGATTGTGTAAGTCGCGGCAGATTAGCAATATGTGAAACCTATCCTCTAATATTCTTACATGCTAAGGTCTGACCGAATAATTATTTACTATATAAAAAATTAAATAACCTAATATAGTACGTCGTATGAGTGATCTCATGTACTATTGTTCTCAGCTTCTTCGTGTATTCTCATCCAAGAACACTGGATTGCCATCAGCGTTAACATCAGGGAGGTTCCATTTTATTCATGCACATACTCACACCCACGCACTTATCGTCTTTACACTATAATGCAATTAACCTAACTTTACGCTGTTTATGTTTTCGCAGTGTTTAAAATAATAGGGATTACATTGGCACAGCGCACGAATCCGCGTCTCAGATGCATATTTGCTCTAACGCGCAATACTCGCAACACGTATCGTATTCCTACATTAGTACAGTACGCAAAGCCAGCTTCTCAGATGCATATTTGCTCGAACGCACAATACTCGTACTAGGCGTCGTATACCTGCACACCTTCATGTACCTGGTTGCGGTTCTGCCTCCGGGGTTGCAGATGGCAGTCCTAATCTTCAGGCAGCAAACGACATCAAGTATCCAGTGTAATTTAATTAACACCATCTCATTAGGGCGATATACCACTGGTATGGAGTCATCGCTGTTACCATATCTCTCTTCTCGGTACTTGTGTTTATTGACTTACAAGTTGTCAATTCTTCCATTGGCTGTTTCATTCGTTGCGCCTTACTGTTCCCTCCAATCACCTGAGAGTGGTAAGTAATAACTGAATAAGGCTTTCGAGGGCGAGTAACCTGTAGCAGCGTTGCGACGGCTTCATAATTAAAAAGAACTGTATAGGCGCATCTGTCATTTCGTGTTATCGTGCTCTACGAGGTGAAAGCGCAACCCTTTTCTAATTTCTTGATTTCATCGCTCTACTGGATTAGTCCGTGGATGATAAATGAGTATTGTCAAACGTGTCGCGTAGCATCTCCTCATGCCGCGGATCGAAAATGAGATCCTTTGCCTGTCAGTACGCAGTTGGGATATCCGTAATGGTAGAATACGCTGTCCATGAACCGATCGATTGCTTTCGTCAGGGTCGCTTCCACCCAGCATGTGCATAAATCTGTACAGACAACAATATTTTTCTTTGTTAGCTTTGCAATCGCTTTGCCGTTGTTTCGGTATGTTCTCCACCTTGTAGGTTCTGAAATAACAGGGGCATGACCTCACCTCGCTGTTGCGCGTTCTGGAGGTCGACAACAGAATTAATGGTATCGGTTTTGTGGTGGTAACAATAACCTGAAATAAACGAACTGTTTGCTCATAAATAGAAGAGTTATAAGTGTGCATAGAAATTAATCGATCTTCATCAATGACTTCCGGTTCAAACAATCTATTCCTTGATGCTCACAAAAGCGCGTCAAGTAGTTCGTTCTCCTTGTTTGGACAGTATTGAATGTCGTAAATAAATTCTTATAGTAACAATGTCTATCTCGTTAACTTACATCTACTGTTTCATGTGATCTAACTACAGTAATGTACGACTATCTGTTCTTAATGTGAATGTCCTATCTTCAATATAGGGCCTAGTGTTCGCTTGAATATCAAAGAGTAAGGACGTATTCCGTACGTGTGATAACAAAAAGTGACCACAAATAAAAACTACCACAAATAAAAACAAACAACTAACAGACAACAGTTAAAAGATAACATTATTAAGTGCCAGTGGCGTACCGGCTTTTGCTTCCTGCAATGAAAAATTCATATGCAAGTGATACTTGTAGCAGCAGAAAATCCAGGTAAGCAGCAGGCCCACTACTAACAACACCCAGAAACATGTACCCAACTCCTCAACAATATCCGCCACTAGGATGTACACCCGAAAATTCACAAAATCAAATGTACTTGCAACAGTTAAACATTCCTGTACCAAACTATCCACAAAACCAATTCAACCTTCCATTACAACCACAATCATTCACAATGCCACTTCAACCCGCTTATTATAAACCAAACAACCCATCTACTATAGGGCAGGCCCCAAATAGCCAATTAAAACTTTCAATTAGACCTCCAGAAATCGCAGACAAGGACTCTAGTGATAATGACGAAGAAGGGACCCAAAATAAAAACACATGGCAAGTAGTCAAAAAACGCAAATATACAAAACAGAGCAACGAACCAGGATCTCCAAACTCACCACCAACAAAAATACAAAATCGGTATAATGCGCTGTCAAACACAGATGGCAATGAAAAAATACAGACAGAAAAACCACAGATAGTACCAAAACCCCCTCCAATATTTATATATGGTGTCAAAAACTTTAAAGATATGATCGATAACTTCGCACAAGTAGTGGAAGAAGAAACCTACTACAATAAAACCTTACCAAATGACACCGTCAAGATAACAACACACACAATAGACACTTATCGAAAGCTGGTAAGGCACTTAAAAGAAGAAGGAATCGTTCACCACACCTACCAAATCAAAGAAGAACGTGCCTATAGAGTGGTAATAAGACATATCCATCACTCCATACCTACAACAGACATCACAAGAGAACTAGAAAAAGCTGGCCATAAAGTTCGCAACATAACTAACATCCGACATAGACTAACCAAGGAACCTTTATCGCTATTCTACGTAGATCTTGAGCCTAAGATTAATAACAAAGACATATTTAACATAGAATTCTTATGCCATACCAAAATAATAGTTGAGGCACCAAGAAAAAGTAACTCAATCATTCAATGTTTACGATGCCAAGCATACGGACACAGTAAAACGTATTGTACCAAACCATACAACTGCGTTAAATGTGGAGGACAACATGATACAAAAACCTGTAAAAAGCCTAGGAACACTCCGGCTAAATGTGTACTATGCCAACAAGATCACCCAGCCAACTATAAGGGCTGTGCAGTCTACACAGAATTAGTCGCAAGCAGAAAAACACCAACAAGAGGAAACCAACAGCAGCAAACAAACACAAGAAACGATTCATACACACGTAATGACACAAACCAACAAAACACTACTTTAAACAATCATCAAAGAAAATATGCAAACATGACAGCAAATCAAGACAACTGCAGACCAGAACCTTCTACTAACATAGAACTAGTGACATTCCTAAACGAGTTCAAGAACATGTTCTCACAGCTCATGAGCCAAAACAGCATGATACTTAACTTATTAACACAAGTCATTAATCAGAGAAATTCTTAAATATACTAAGAATTGCCACATGGAACGCAAATGGTTTACTTAACCACAAGCAAGAAGTCACTACATTCCTAAACATAAACAAAATCGACATTCTGCTCATTTCAGAAACCCATTTTACCAATCTAACCACGTTCAGTATTCCACTCTACACTACGTACAGCACACCTCATCCCGATGGTACAGCCCATGGTGGATCGGCAATAATTATCCGCAGCTGTATTTCGCACCATGAATTACCGAAATATGAAACAGAAAAAATCCAAGCTGCAAGCGTTCTCGTGAATGCAAAGCCATGGCATTTCAATATAACTGCATTATACAGCCCACCACGTCACGCAATCTCAACAGATGACTACAAAATATTCTTTCAAACACTTGGTAATAGATTTATAGCCGGCGGAGACTGGAATGCGAAACATACGCACTGGGGTTCAAGACTCACAACAACAAAAGGAAGAAATCTATTGAAAACAATGACTGATAATAACTACGATTGCCATACAAACGGAATTCCTACATATTGGCCAAGGGATCCCCGAAAACTCCCGGACCTACTGGATTTTTATATAAGTAAAGGAATAACAAGAAACAACTGTCTAATAGAGTCTAACTATGATCTCTCATCGGATCATACACCGGTTATCAATAGCATGAGTACCACAGTTATAAACAACTCATCCCCTCCTTGGCTTACTACAAACAACACCAATTGGTCTGCCTTTAAATCCTACTTAGAAGAAAACACTAATCTTAACCAGCGGATCAAATCTCCAGATGACGTAGATACTGCAGCTCAATACTTTACCACACTAGTACAAAAAGCGGCCTGGCAATCTACACCGCAAACAAAACGCGAACCAACACCAACCACTAATGTGCCTCTGCATATTCGTCAACTCATTGCCAAAAAACGGCGGGCGAGGAGAATCTGGCAAAGATCTAGAAATAACATAGACCAACATATCTATAATAGACTACGTAGACAACTAGCAGCAGCCATCAGAGATGCAAACAATGACACCTTCCAGCAATACATTACAAACCTCGCAGTAAACGACCAGACATTGTGGAAGGCGACAAAGAAACTGAAGGCACCATACACAACTATCCCTCCCATCCGCAAAGCAAACGGCGAGTGGGCCCGCTCCAATGAAGAAAAAGCGGACATCTTTGCAATGCACCTAACAAATGTACTACAAACTGAACCAGCAACTCCTGACGAAGAAGTGGAAGAATTCATCGATACAGCATGCCCAATGACTCTCCCGATTAAAAGCTTCACTCCCAGAGAAGTCCAACAAGAAATAAACAAACTCAACGTACGAAAGGCCCCAGGCTATGATCTAATAACAGGCCAAATATTAAAACAACTTCCTCTCAAGGTTATCACTCTGCTGACAGTCATATTCAACCGCATGCTAAGCCTATCCTACTTCCCAGTAATATGGAAATTTGCCGAAATTATTATGATTCTCAAACCAGGTAAACAGCCCAATGAAGTAACATCCTACCGACCTATCAGCCTACTTCCAATAGTTAGCAAAGTTTTTGAAAGACTACTACTACAGAGGATCTACGCAGATCACGATCTCCCAACATTGCTACCAAAACATCAGTTTGGTTTTCGAGAAAACCACTCCACCACCCAACAAGTCCATCGAATCGTAAATGAAATTTCAAAAAGTCTCGAAGAAAAGAAATACTGCAACGCTGTATTCCTGGACATTTCCCAAGCGTTCGACAAAGTCTGGCACAAGGGGCTGCTCTATAAATTAAAAAGTGCACTATCCAGTAACTATTTCCTTCTAGTCAAATCCTACTTATCAAACAGACATTTCCGTGTCAAATTCAACGACCAACAGTCAAACCTCTGCCCCATAAACTCTGGTGTTCCACAAGGTAGTGTTCTTGGGCCCCTGCTCTTCCTACTCTACACAGCTGACTTACCTGAAACTAACAACACAACAATTGCATCGTTTGCTGACGACGTAGCGGTAATTGCGGTAAACGAAGATCCTATAGCAGCCTCCCAAAACATGCAACAACACCTAAATATACTTAACGAATGGTACATACGATGGCGAACAAAAGTAAACAAGACAAAATCAACTCAAATAACATTTAAAAATCGACACAACACCTGCCCACCTGTAACAATGGACAACGTACGCATACCAACAGTAGCAGACGCAAAATATCTTGGCCTACACCTTGACCAACGTCTTACCTGGAAGAAGCATATCCAAACTAAAAGAAGACAGCTTGACCTAAAATACCGACAAATGTACTGGCTCTTAGGACGAAAATCAAAGTTGAATATTCAAAATAAAATCATCCTATACAAAACCATATTAAAACCTATCTGGGACTATGGACTCCACCTATGGGGATGTGCAAAACCATCATCGCTGAATATCATCCAAAGATTTCAATCTAAAGTGCTACGATCAATAGTAGATGCACCATGGTACGTAAGTAATCAAACACTTCACCATGATTTGAATATTCCCTTTATCAAGGACGAAATCCAACGAGTCACGACATCACATAAGGAACGCACCATCCAACACGAAAACAACCTAATAGAGGAGCTATACAACGATGGACCCGTCACAAGAAGACTTGCTAGAACCTGGCCCCAAGACCTACTTCATAACTAAACCAATGTAGAATAAGGTGAAACATCGATGGATGTTTCCCTTTCACGCCTAAAACTTGTAACACATTTACTTAATACTCTGTAATGATGTAGATTGTAAATAAAGCAACATGTCAAAATAAAAAAAATATAGGGCCTGAACCGTTTAACTACCCATGTAACAGCTAAACATTCTTGTTCGTTGGCGTAATAGCGTCTTTCGGCAGCGTTGAATCGTGAACTTGGGTATGTGATAATACGTCTACCTGTAGAGTGTTTTTGATAATGCACTACCAATATTCTTCCTGTGGATGCGACCGCCTGCATTGCGAATGGCAGTTTGAAGTCAGGACGATGTAAATGTAGCAGATGTAAAAGTTCGTTTTATTCCTTTCGAAAGCTTCTTGTGTTTTGTTACATTGGTAACTTCGCTTAGTTGTTAATAAGTTAGTTAGGGGGACGAGAAATCAGAACATTGTGAAACACAATTACGTAACCAGTTCACTATTCCTAAGAACTGTTGAAGTAACACACGTGTTTTCGGCGTCGATATGTCCTTTCTGCAGCCCGGTTACCTGTCTTTGTACAGATGACTTAGGAAAGGTAATGTGGATGTACCGAATACACATTCATCTGGGGCTAATTGCAGATTATGTTGCAAACGTTCAAACACTTGTTTAACGTGCCAGTGATGATCTTTCCAGATATTGGAGTAAATATTAAAGTAAACTAAAACAAATTTATGCAAAAGTCCGACTAGTACTTCTTGTGGCATCATCTTTTGAAACGTTGTCGGACTATTTTTTAGTACGAATGGCATCACATTGAATTCGTACGTCTCTTCATCCGGTGTAATGAACGCTGTTTCGATTCCTTAGCTATTTCCATTTTTCAATATCCCGTTTTAGATCCAGGGCTGTGAATATTCGCGCAGATCCTAACTCTTTCAGCGATTCATAAATCGCTGGCAGTTGTGACATTTCGTCCTCAGTTTCACTATTAAGCTACAGTAGTCATTACAAAATGTATCTTACAGTCTTACCGTAAGCACGATAGGAGAATTGCACTCGCATGTACTTGACCTAATTATCTTGGACGCTAACATTTCTTCGATTTACTCTGCAATTATGCGTTTCTTTTCGGAAGAATAACGATAAGGCGGAACTCGCACTGGCATCGTATCTCTTAATACTATCGTATGTTTAGTCGCTGTCGTTTTAATGAGTTCGTAGTGAATAATCGCTGAAAATCGTCAGCAGTTTGTTTAAACGTTTTTAGTTGAGCCAATAGGACGGTATTTAATAGAGCTGTAGGGTCCATCTTCGGTGTTAACTCAGGTTTTGTTGTCGAGGTTCGAAAAATGAATCGTAGACTTAGTTGTGTTATCGATATGTACACATCGTCGCTGAAAATCGGTAACGGTTGCCAGACCACAGGAATTCGCAAATTAATTCTTCTCCTAGATCTAGAGCAATAAGAACGGGGATGTTTGTTTCTTCGTCAATTAACATCGCTCTAACAACACCGGTTCCCTTCGCAGTTATAGCTGTTGCTTTGCTACCTAAAATTACATTATTAACCTCTTTCGATGTTATCCAGTGTATATGGCCTGGTCTGGAGAAGTTGTGACTCGCTGCTATATCAATTAAAGCATTTACTGAGTCCGTTTTTACTTGTAATGTTAGCTATGGTGTTGCTTTTGTCGTGAGATATTGAATCGAATTCAGAGCCGGTTTGCCGTTGCACCGGCCCGTGATCCTTCCTCGACATTTGAATTTCCTCCCGTAATACAGGGCATTTACGATGCCAATGATGCTCCGGAGAGTGTCGACATCTTGGAGGTTCTCTTCTGTCACTTCTAGGCGTTGTATTATGATCCTAGCGTTGCGACACAGATGCAGATTTCGTTAATTTTCGTGCCGTTTTCGTTTTTTTAATCACTAATGACACTACGTTTGATTCTTTCGCCACCGTTTGCTGGATGGCCATGTACATAGTTATCCAAGTCTGCACATGCTCTACGCAGATCATCGATGGCATTGAGAGGATGTGGACTGATCGCCATTTTGTAATTCGGCTGTAGTTGGCGACGTCGCACGCAATTATACGGCTATTATCCCAGTCTCAATTCAAACGACTGTATAACAGTCTCTTGCGTATTATAAATTCTATAGCGCCCTCGTTTTCCTTTTGTGATAGGCCATATAGCATCTCCTGAAGTTTGTCCTTTCTTCAGAAGAATAAGCAATCGATCTGATTGTTTAGCGAATCGATCCATAGAGCTGCGTCGCCGGTTAAGAAAAGTTATATTTCACTAACCATGCCCTGTACTATTAATTGCCGAATTTGCAAATAAACCTTTTGTTTTATAAATACCTGCGGGTTTTGTAGTCTATCACCACTAAACTGCTGGAGTAAACGTAGCACAGAATCATTACATTTATAAATTCTCTAGTTAATTGATTTTCTGTGGCGCCACCGGATCTTTTAATAACACAAGTTTACCTAATGATAGATGAAACCTTGAAACGTATGCTAATAGGGTGTTATTAATATTTGAATGATTCCTATTAACATTCATGTGCTTGGCAAATCACCAAGATTGCAAGTGTCTGTCTATGCACGCTCTGTCAACTTTGTTGCCGACATGCGAGATATACCCATTTTATTATTGTCGTTCAATACATTTTTGTGTTGTATGATAGAGGAGGCACTGTTTTTTCATTATTTTTCTGTATAGAGAAGATACGATAATCCTTAAAAAGGTATCGTTCGTTAATAACACAAGTTTGGTCTGGTTTAAAGATTGGTTTTGAACATGTTCTCTTTTGAATATGTAACAGGACTGAAGTTTGATACATTACAAGAACAAAATGGTGCGCAATTTATAGAAGATATAGCGGAAGACGAAGAAAAAAATGAGATGTTTCTGAAGAAAAAGGTAGTGTTATAAATTTGGATTACACAATTAACTGTAAATACGGGAAAAATGATAAAACCAAGCGACGTTCTGTCACAAATATGAAAGATAATTATAAAAAAGTAAATCGCTACAATAATTATACAGATTAGAAGAAAATATTAGCAAAGGTGGTATTCATGCGGATAAATTACGGCTTCTGATCGCACACGTTCTTAAAATACTTGAAAATGCCAATAAAATATTTAAAAGTGATAATGACGACAGAAAAATGATTCACGACATAATCTTCAACGGTCGATTCTAAAAACTAAAAAAGAAATTAAACATGAAATGTTTAAAACAGAACATTGGTGGATGTGACATTTCAAGAAAGTACATAATGTTCTGTCACGCAGAATAACAAAATTTGTTACACATTTTACAAGTACTGCTACAGAAAACCTATAGTTGTTAAGCAGTACAAAACCAAACCATGTATCACTAAAATTGGCATAAGCAATGTATATAACGCCGAGGAAAGTGGATTTAATCTAAAAATACTCTCCCGTCGTACTTTAGCAGCAAAAGGCCAGAAAATAAGTGCACGTGTTGTTTAATCTTTGCACACGCCATTATTTTTAGCACTAAAGGAATCCACTTCGAATCATTTGAAAACCTGGCCAACACACATTTTCTTTCTAAATATCGGATCTTTCTTAAAAATAATACGTTTATATTTACAAACATGTACATTTTATTATAAAAACGGTTATTTATGTTTTTAAAAGAATACAGAATATAGAATTTATTTTGCTTCAGACCAAAAAAATTAGAAAAAATTGCCACTGATTTTGTTAATGAAATTAAACCAGTAATCCAGAATTACGGTATCGAGAATGTACATAAAACAGACTAAAGCGGTTTCAACCTAGAAGTATATTCTGGATGTTCACTGGTTTTCCAAGGTATCAAAGAAATTGAAGCTACTGTTCAGTTACACCATTCTCTAAATATTATCTGCTTCTGATAAATTTTGGCTCCATTACTTAAAGTATTATTACTGATTGCAAGTTTGGCCCAAACCACAACAAAATATATACCAACCCATAAATATTGTTAAATTAACAACTCATTTATTTAACAATTGATTCATAAATACTTATTTAACAAGCACTGAATCAAAGAATCTTATACTTTTAGACTCATGGATAGGTCACTGTCCAGAGTCTTTAAAGAAAATGATCATTTCTGGTAAAGATGTTGAAATGTTGACAATACCGAAGAAAAAAACATGTATGACTCAAGCACTCGATGTATATATTTTGAACGGTTTAAACATCCCACAAATTTTGCTTTTTAAAAGATAGGGTGCTCTTAATATACTTGCATTCATTCGTTGTTCTTGGTGCAAAAATTGTTTATGCTTTAAACATTTTTTGAAGACTTTCATTTCCATACGGTACCAGTCATGAATTCAATCAAATTAAGTACTTGTTACAATAAACACCTTAATAATAGTACTGAATACTTTGTATAGATTTATAACTTCAAGTATGTAATGCTGTGTTTACATTTGCACGAATATACAATAATATAAACATTATGATCATTGTTTTTGTTCGTCATGGAAGACTGATATGTATGTAATATATAGATGTTTTACTTTTAGTAACATAAGGTATAACATGTTCCTCACCTTTGAAATACCTTGAATGATTGAAAAGTTTTAAAATCAAAAAAAAGGTGGATGGATAACTTTTTGTATTTTTTCCATATTGCTATAATAAACCTTGCCTAGCATAAGGGAGTCGTGTTTAAATGCATCGCCCTATATGTGCCGCATTAACGTATTCTGATATGATACAACTTTTACGTTCAAAATTTTCGTTTAAGTTTTTTTGTTCAAGAGTTAAATCGAAAAAATTGAAAATTTGTCATTTTTCAAAGTTTTAACCTCTTCAGAGTAGTTTTACTTAAACAAAAAATTTTTATTTTCAAGTCTCAATATACTCTACTTACCTATCAAGTTTTATTAAAATCTGAATTTAACACTCAAGAACTTCTTCCTTGTTAGTGTGACCACAATTTGCAGTCGTTCCTTTAAGTGGCCCATATAGGTGTACATTGTCAAGATTTTTAAATATGACCCATGTTGGGGAGTTTTTAAGTGGACTTATTTCATTTCAAGCGTCCTACAACTTGGAAGATTTTATGCTAATCTTGTATTACTAATTCATAATTAAAGTTCGAAATTTAAATTTATACAGTAGACGTGTGATTGTATTTCCCTGCATTCTGTGGTGCGAGATTTCTGAGGCATTTCGGTATTGATAGTTATTATCTGACCGTTGGAAAAAACAAAATGTTAGCACCTTTACACATTTATCAACAAAATATGATGTAGCGAAAACTACGATATAAGGTAAAAAAAACATTCTTCAAGAACTCGCAGGTAGTGTGTACTGCAGCAAAACTTATACTTAAGGTGTAAATTAACGTAAGTGGTAGTAGGAACAGGAACAGCAGACACAACCACCTCGTATTTACTTGATCTTACTCGGTCAAGTCAGTATCTGATTGAGAAGCCTGCTATGTTTCTTACTACTCGTGGAAATAGTATAGAAAAGGTACATAGCAAAACTTAAAAAGTAGAGAACGTGTGAAGTTCTAAAGCTGCAAGGCGATAACCCTCCATTGTAAAAACAAGCCGGGAAGGCGAATGAACCAGGGCCATCTACAAATAGGTATACATGAAGCTGTGGTAGTCAACACTGTAGAGGAAATGGAGGAGCCGATCCGCTAAATGATTTTTAATTTTCAAGGCTAAGTGCAGAGCTAGTGAAACAGGGTGAAGATTTCAGAGGTTATGAGAGCCGTAGTCAAGGTCAATTTCAACACCTGTTGGCAACTGTTAATGTACTGGCAAGATTCGTAAAAAAAGTATTTATATTCGTTTCATTTTTACAAATAGCACTATACCATTTTGAAGCTTTAAATTAACCTCTCGTTATAAATAAATCAATGTCAACACGCTCTGCTATGTTCACAGTATCAAGCATCTACTTAGTGGGCTTTGCAATTTTTGGTTCTACAGTTCATTTCAAAATGAAATATGTAGATGACACCAACGAGAACTAAAGTCTTTTATGCATGACTTACTATAACGAAAAACGAAACGCTTGAAAATATTCAAATAAACTATATTTATATATAGATTTCGAGAACATATATAGTACATAAAAAAATAAAAATCTACAATTTAAAAAATTATATTTAAGAATGGAATGAATAGATTTTTAAAATATAGGTACATACACACATATATATACACATATGGTCCTCACATTGTACCAGGAAGTAGAATGGATTCACAATTGAATGTGGAATAGCATGACAATTCATTTCTTTCCAAGAATCTAAAGTCGAAACACTGCTTCCCACAGATTGTATTTATTAGTTCAGTTAATCACATAGGCAATTTTGACAAAAATGAAGTATTACAGAATGTAGCCGCTTCAATTTATATTATGACTTTAAAAAAATCAATGTCGAAGTATACGAAAATATTAGAGCTACTAAAAATTGAAATATGTAGCACAAATAACGTACCTGTGCAAAGTATCAAGTACAATATGGAAATCCAAGGAAAGAAATTAAGTAATAGAAAAATATATGAAGTTCATGAAAAGTAAGGGAAATACAATATTAAAACATAATTATAAAAAGGTTGCTACTCATATATAATTATTTTTAGAAAATTCAAAAGTTCATATAATTTACTTGTCACAACTACTGATATATTGTTATAGAGTACTACCATAAATCTTTCTGCTGTACTGCTTTCTTTGGTACAATGTGAGCACATATATATGTACATACATATACATATATGAAAAAATAAGTATTGTACAGTATAAGCGGTATATGTATTATACATACAAGTTCCCTTATGCAGACATTTTCGACAGACGTGAAACTCACATAGCCATTCATACTATTTATTCACAATTTTAAAGTCAATAAAAATTCTTATATAAAATTCAGTTAATGTACATATTCTTATATAAATATAAAACTGAACATGTTGTACAAGGTTTTGCACAAATTATAAAGCGAAATTTCTCAGACGACTGATATATATGCCAAGTAAACCAACATGGAAGAATAAACGCTACAGTAAAGTTTAAATGCTTAATAAAAAACTAATACAATTGTTTCAAATAGTCTTCTAATAAATTTTGCCTTTTACGTTACGGATCCGTGTATGTATCTAGATAGTCGAGATTATTCGTAAAAGCATAAAAAAATGTAAAAAATTGTATACTTGGAATTGCACTTAGAATACACTAAAACAGTAAGTAATATATCAGACTTTTGTAATTTAAATATGTACTTCTTACTACTCAAGAAAATACTTGGCAACTTAGTAAGATTTTAAGTGTAAAAAAGCATAATTATGACGCGTTTAAGAATAAGCCTGCCCATTACAGTACATACAGATATTGGCACGCAATAATAAATAATAAGATATGTATGTATATCAGGTAAGATTCGTTTCTACAATTAATTCTCTTATATTCGCATAAGCACTGTCGGATGTCCATATATCCACTAATTCTTTAAAAGTTGGCCGCATGTTGACATCATAATTCCAACACTGCAACATGATTTTATAAATATATTCTGGACAATTCTCGGGTTGCGGAAGTCTTTCGTTTCTTTCGATAAGTTCTATAGCCTACAATTAAGTATTCAAATTATAAATAAGCTAAAGAAACAAAATAATTCTAAACTTTTATTTTAACCAATATAGCAAAACAGACGTAATCTATTCTACCTACAGCGGCAGCCATAAAAATAACAAAATATATCAGAAAGCAGCGCAGCTAAAATTACTAGAGATAATAATTAAATAAAACGTTATTTTTCGATAAATTAATATACCCTTTACAGAATTTTGTAATTTAAACAAAAACTAAAACACAGTCTCTCTTGCAAGATAAACTCTCGTATTGCAAGTGGCTAGATAAATGGTACACTTATGATTTGACTTGTTTCTCTTCTCGGTTTAATATTTTGTAAGGATTCCTCCATTCTTTAACACAGCAGCGCATCTACGCGACGTACTTCCCACTAATCGCTGACATAAATCGTGCGGAAAATGTGCCATACAACTTTGATTTATATCCTACAATCATTCAAAGAAGCTTGTTTTTTATTTTCATGGCATATTCCACATCAGTCCATAGATTTTCTATGGGGATCAAATCAGGACTTTGTGCAGACCATTCAAACACTTATTTTTTATTTATGTTCTGTGCAATTATATACTTTGAACTCCGTTTTTTTTCAAAAATAAGTGGTGTGCACAAACATGAGTTGGATGAAAATGTTTTAAATCGCTAAAGGATAAACAACGCCGTAAAGAGAAAAGTCGAACAGGACATCTCTCAACGCCCATCAAAATTGGTTCACAGAGAAATAAATGAACAAAGAGAAGTCATATATTCCTTGCCTGTCAAAGACATGAGGTATATATGTAAGTAAAAATATAAATCATGCGAGACTAAAAACTGTTCCAAGATTGCCTAAATCGATTGAGGACGTACACGAATTTTTCGAGAAAAGTACAATAGAAACTATCGAAAATGAGCCGTTTTTGAATTTCAATGATAGGAAACATAATATTGTTATATTCTCGTGCAGATCTAATATGGAATTTATGTGCCAACTTGTTGTTCTTGAAACATTGTATATGGACGGCACTTTTGACTATTGTACAAAATTTTTCCTTCGAATGTTTACGATACATGCTTTCGCTAAGAATACATATGTACCTGTAGTATTTTGTCTTTTGGCAAACAAGCATAAATCGACATATAGAAAAGTATGAATTATTGAAAAAACAATGCTCAGATTTGGACTTTAACTTACCATCCACTAAATATTGTAATAAACTTTTAAAAGGGTATACGGCTCCAGTTTAAATTATGTTTCTCCGGATGCCAGTATCGTCGGTTGTCGATTCCATCTAGCACAATCGTGGTGGCGTAAAATACAAAGTATGGAATTGGCCATCGAGTATAAGAACCTAAATAGCTAAATAGGAATATGGTTAAGACATATATTTGGGTTAACATTTCTTGCTCCGAAAGATGTATGCAACTCATTTGTAGAAGATTTCATGAGTGATAAACCCAATAACAATTGAGTTGACAATTTCGCCGATTATTTATTGGAAACATACATTGAAGAAAATGCGACATTTCCACCTGAAATCTGGGCAGCAGAGACAGCCAGCATACATAGAACGACAAATACGTGCGAATTTTTCCATTCAAAATTTAAAGCTAATTGTTCTTCCCCTCATCCAAATATTTACATTTTCTTGAAAACTTTAAAAAATATCCAGACCGATACTTACATTAAAATCAATTCTGTTGAAAAAAATCAAAATCGAATTATCCGTAAAGAGGTTATAAACAAACAGGCGTTTATTAACTCAAAAAATTGTTCAATATCGAAGTAAAAATATTTCAAGCTATAATTTTATAAAATGTTGTAGCTATAAGTTTGGTAGTATTGTTCTGTTAAATTAAATTATTTTATATACATATTTTGGAATCTAATAAACTTTAAAATAACTTCTTGACTTTCACTTTCTACCTAATTCGAACAAAGCTTAAAAGTTAGCAGGTAGATAAAAATATTTCGTACCCAATTCGGTCGCTGGTTTTAAAATCTACCGTTCTAACAGTTCGGATGCACCGCCTTCTTCATATCTCACTGTTTTAATGACTTAACCATATTGTATTCATAGGACCATAGACCAATAACTCAACCCAAGGTGCCCAGTTCCGTTTATAAATACACTTCTATTATCAAAGCCATTTATCTTATGTATAAGATGCTATAGACAATATCAGTAAAGTTCTTCTGAAATATAACCTCAGACCTCACTTCACAAATTCGGACTGCCGTTTCTTCGAATGACTGTAAACATCTAGAAGCCCCTTATACTTACATGATTCCATGCTCTTGTAGTATCAAAGTATTTAATTGGCATTTGTACTGCTGGGCACGAGTGCTACATGTAGCTCAGATCTGCACTTGCTGAGTACAGATTGGGAATCGGACCCCAAATTTGATGCCGCCCAGATTCTATGCCGTAACACCTATTACGCTAACCGTAAAATCTAATAATGGGAATACTAAAGCATCCAAACAATCTCAACTACAGTGGTATAAAATTTGGTAAATCCTTTTATCGAAATAACTACACCGTAAATACAACACTCCAGTAATTCGGAACAAGACCCATATAATCCTGCCTAACATACCGTCAGTTTAAGGACCAAAAGCAACTGAAGATGTTCTATATAAGAGGGGACGAAACGACAGAAATTGCAGAGGCAATACCAAGAACGCGATTCTAGACTGGAAACTGAAGCAAAACTTCAAGTAATACAGTACGACCACGACATAATCCAGAAGACAACACTTTAAGCATTAATATATGTTTTACAGGACTAACAAGAAAATAAAATTTTTAACAAATTAAATAGGAGATCAAAATAGGGTATTAATCTTACTTCAGCTCCTTTCATATCGCCATAGGGCTGCTCTCCGAAAGAATACATCTCCCAAATCGTAATACCGTAACTCCAAACATCACTTTTATGGGAAAAGGTACCGAAATTATACGATTCAGGTGCATACCACTTTAAAGGCCATTTCCCACCTCGAACAGCTCTGTAATATTATTATTAAAGTTTCTTTATTCAAAGACGTTTGAAATAATTAGTACTTATAATATTCACAATCGGTTCCTAAAGCACGTGATAGTCCGAAATCGCTGATTTTTGCTTGAAGTTGAGATGCCAAGAGTATATTCCTCGCAGCCAAATCCCTATGAACAAATCTTTGCTCTTCCAAATATTCCATACCTTTAAAAAAATTAACAGGTATTAAAGCATCACAAAATTTGATTATAGTTTTTAAGTCACATTTTATAAGTTCCTGAATAAGAATGGAAAATAATATACAATATTAGGTATTTTACGAAAAATGTTTCTATTATACGAATTAAAACTAATATCTTGGCAAGTATGGACGAAATGGTTCATCCAAAAGCAAATAAAATCCCAATGGAATATGGAAACATCCGGACTTAAGCCAGGTTTAATGAAAATATGACTTGTAGTTACATGTACGGACTTCTTTACTTAATTTCTTGAAGTTTTTGGAATAGATATCTATATTATACTTCATAAGTTGAATTTCAAATAATTTGGGTCCATCCGATATTCACTATAGAATGATAACTATTTTTCACGCGCGTTGGGTTAACTTTTTTCTAGCATTTTCAATATAGTGTTTTAAATTAGTATTTTTTATAATTAATTTTATTTTACTTACGTAGTATCTTTCTTCTATTTATTTCATTTTTGTAATCTTCATAATAAATACTATTGTATATGAAAAAAGTCTAATTTTAACCACATCATATACGTATAAAGTAGAAATGTTTGCAAAAATTCCTGCTCTCCGCGCGAGACTTGCATAGCTATAGACAACTATTATATTATATATTATAATTATATGCAACTATTGTATGTTTGTTAATTTGTTTTTTATTGTAATATTCAATATTTTTGTAAGATTGCCATTATGTCGAGTAATATTGAACGTATCAAAACGATTGACTGCGAAATAGCATTTGTTTTGGAGAACTGTGATTTCTTTAATTTGACATTATTATTATTATCTTTTACTATGAAATTTGTTCTATTTTACATAGATGTATCAAATGATTTTTTATGATGTTTTAGTAGTGGTTTTGTAGGCATCATTTATGCTTCATTGTAAATTTTCAAACAATCCATTAAAGACCTCATTAATTTTGCGTAATCGCTATTTTATACACCAATAATTTTAGACTAGGGGTTAGTGATGGTGTTTCAACTTGAACCAAAAGTCGTTATTTTCATAGCTCATTTGTCCAGAATGCTTATTCATTGCCATTGTTTTTTAATTAATTAATAATACTTCTAATATAAACACGGTTTGGTTGGTAAACGCAAACAACGAATTTTGTAATATTTTAAGAATAAACATGGCATCAGCCTACTTTGTTAACAGAAGATGTTCGTGACATCGTGATATCCAGTTCATGTTAAACTAAGTTCAAAAGAAACTTTAGGATAATTATCAGCACAAACAGGAAATTTTTGCAAAATTATACAGTCTGTCGCAGAAAAAACAGAACTTTTTTAAAATAGTAATTTTTAGTAGCGTCATCTATTAAAAACAATATGCGTCGGTAAGGTAGATCTTTCATCAATGTTATGTCAAAATATAATGACATTTGCATCATTAGAAGCAGAGAAATTGCGCATAAAGTAACAGTGTGTATTTGGCATTGGTCGAAAAATTAATTTTGAACAAAGAGCAAATATCATCAAGTTCTGTTTTAAACTCGGTAAATCGTTTACTGAAACGTTTAATTTGATGAAACAAGTGTATGGTGATGCGTGTTTATCACGCACGAGTGTGCATGAGTGGTATAAACGATTTAAAGACGGTCGTACGGTCATAAATGACGACGAACATCTTGGTGCAAAAAAATCTGTGGTTACGGATAGTATCATCGCACTTGTGCGTGAATTTATCAGAAATGAGACGAAATCCTCAATGCGATACGTGGGAATGGAATTAAATATTTCTAAAGATTCAGTTCATCGCATTTTGACACAGCATTTGGGACTAAGAAAACTTTGTACAAGTACTACACAAGCTAACTGAATTCAACACTGTATAGACTTGATTAAAAACTCAAAAAAGGACGAAAACTTCAGGTATTTTATTGTAACCGACGATGAGACGTGGTGTTTTCAATATGATCCAGAAACCAAGAATTTGTACCAACTAGTCAAACAGTCAATGCTGTATATTATCTTGATATTATGAAGCGTTTTTTAATGCGTATTCGTCGTGTACGTCCTCAATATCGTGAAAATGGTAGCTGGCGTTTGCTACATGATAACGCACCATCTCATCGCTCGACGCTTATCATTGATTTTCCAACTACAAATGGCAATTTAAACGTCAACCATTTACCGTATTCACTGTATTTGGTCCCCTGTGATTTCTATATACTCTCCAAACTACATTTGCCGATGAAAGACAGAGTTATGCCGACGTCGAAGTCATTAAAAAGGCAGCCACAGCGATTTTGAATTCAAAAATTCATTCGACATGTTAATTGAGCGTGCAAAACATTGTATTTAAGCCGAAGGCGAGTACTTTAAATAAAATAAATGAATTTTACCACAAAATAGTAAACTTTTCTTTTTATTTTAAAAAAGTTTTGTTTTCTCCGAGACAGACTATGTATAACTATTTGACTATTTACAGGGTTATTTTTAATTTTGCCACGCGACAATTACTGCAGTAAGTTATCGTAGTTATTTTGCAAAAATTCATTGCACAGTTACATGATGATCAGAGACTGAGACTTTGGGAGTTAAATGGAGTTTTTACAGCGGCATACGCATGCGAATGTGTGCATAGGTGTCAGTCCATGGTATTATATCCTTTTTGTTCCGATATCTATTATTTATGTTTGTTGTTATTAATGTACTTGTATTTCATTTCTATATATTGCGAACAAGGCCTAGTACCATAGACTTGAACACCACTGATTAAAATAAATCCTTTGATTTATTCATATACAATATTTCATTTACATCTACATATATTAGAAATTCCTGTACGTACAAAAACTCTTCGTTGAATTGTGTTTAATTGTTAATTACAACAAATAGTAAATAAGTAAATCTTTTTTGCAATAATTTAATCATCAAATTACAAATAAAATAACCAGAAAACATAAGTTCCTACAAAATAAATACATTCTATTGTACGAATGCACATCGTATTACCCAGCAGGTACATATCAATAGTCTTGCATAATATACATTACTTCAATTATCAAATTATGAAAAATCTTTAATTATAGATTTGTAAATGGACTTTAAATGATATCTATAAGAGAAAATAAATACAGGTTTGAAACACAAACACCGGAGATATCGTATAATTTCCCTTTGTTTAATGCTCACCCTGTGTATGAATTGCACTCAGATTCTCTAACATTAATAAAAAAACGTTATTATAGAAACTAAGTACAAGTTAGATAGATGCTCAAATTTTGAAGATATCGTATCACCTCACTTTGTTTATTATACTACCCTGCATATCTCTAAATAAAATTTTATTTTCAAAAAACTTTTGATATAAAATGAAAAAATCAAAGAATCTATAAATCGAAATAAAAAATTTAAAAATTCATTTAAAATTAAGTAATAAGAAAATAATAAAAAGTAAAACGCTGGGATATTGCATGGTGCAAGGGTGCTAGAGTTCAGATATTTATTGAGAGAAGTCGACGATTTGAACCCCTCTCCGGGTAAGACGATTTTGTCTTGTCTCGAAGGTGGTCGGTACCTCTCCCGATACTCTTCCGTGGTTGCGAACAATAATCAACACTGTTTCTCACTTACGGCAAGGACGGGTTAGTAACAAAGCCGTGGAACACCAAATACATACTGTCCTTCCCGTGCTTATTCAAATCAAAGCTGATACTGCATAAAAAATTAATACGCGGATATTTGGTTATGAGTCTAATGCGAAGTCTATATGAATACTGAACACATCTCTTTGGCTTTAAAGACACATGCAACATTACCGGTGGGTTGCGTCTCTTCAAATTTCACGCGAACAGTTTTGGAACTAACGAAATTGTATCATTTGTAAATTGTTTTTGAAAATGCACAATTTTACGATTTTAATATATAATATTGGTTTTATTTCACGTCAAGAATTCAATTAAACTTTGAAGTTCACAATATTTTCATTATATCTTGCTGCCACCGTCGTTCGTGATTAAAAAAAAACCTTAAAACAGGGAATTTTCCTTTATAGGTTCACAACTTCCATGTCGATACATTGACATTTATAAACGAAATGGTCATTTGATTTTGGTTATTTTGTATCCTATGCAAATTTATTTCTGATGAATCTTTGTTTTAGTTAATGGTATTACTTTTTTTGGAAATTCATGTTTTAGAACCATTATCGAAATTTGGATTTAAAGGAAATATTTTCAATGAAAAACATTCTTTTAAATTAAAACAAAATGAAACTATATTAAAATTTATTCTTTTGTGTACTGGCAGTACATAGTTTTTAAGAGATTTAAATTTATAATATTAGTTAAGCATATACACCACAGGCCATAAATGAGGGATCAGTAGATGAAATTTAAACATGCACGCTTAGTGAAACAAAACGTATATTTCTACAAAACTATATCTACGAGACAAATGAACAGTTTTCGAATATTGGACTTTCGTCGAAGTATCCACCTCTGCGCTTAATGATTTCTTTACAAATATTAGGCAACCGCGATACAAGTTTCTGGAGCGTATCCATTGGTAAATTATTCCACACCCTTGTAAGTTGCTCCCAAAGCTGTTTCTGCGATTGTGGACAGCTTTCTCTCACGTTTCTATCTAATTCATTCCACAGTAATTCGATAGGGTTGAGATCGGGTGATTGTGGTGGCCAAATCATATTTATCAGCACCCCTTCCTCCTCTTTTTGATTCTCATTGTTTTTACAAAGTTGGGATGTGTGTTTGGGATCATTATCCTGTTGTAGGTGAAAACCTTCACCAATTAGCCTTAATCCAGACGGAATTGCATGTTCCTCCAAAATCTTCAGGTACCCCTCTTTTTTTTAAAATGCCGTCAATACGGTACAAATCTCCGACACCATCAAAGGAAAAGGATCCCCAAACAAGCACAGAACCTCCCCCGTGTTTAACAGTTGGCACTACACATTCGGGTAATATCCTTTCACCCACTTGTCTTCGAACGAAAACTCGTCGATTACTACCAAACACTTGGAACTTTGACTCATCTGTCCATAACACCTGCTTCCACATTTCCATGTCCCAGTGTTGATGATGGTCCTGGGCCCATTGTAACCGTTTTTTACGATTTCGTGGATTCAATAATGGTTTTCGAGCTGCAATACGCCCATGTAGTCCAGCCTTTGTCAAACGTCGTTTTACAGTAGTCAGTGACACCGGCTTTCGACGGCCTTCATTCAGCTCTGCTCGAAGCCTATTTCGTTTTGATAGTATTTTTAGGCGCAAATCCTCTTGTCTGGTAGTTACCCTTGGCCTTCCACTACGTTTTATTGGTTGTAATGATCCACTTTGTGAATATCGTTTCACTGTTCCTTGTACCGCGTGATAAGATAAATTTAACTTTTGGGCTATTTGCCGCAATGAAAATTTTTCACCATATAACGTTATTATAGAACTACGAGTTTCTGCGCTAAGTTCCTTTCTTTTCGGCATTTTTATAAGTTACTTTTACGTCTGTTCTCAAATACTCGTATTGCAACTTACTCGGACAAATGCTGCACGAAAACTAATTTTCAAATTGCTAAATAGTTTACTATGAATTCCTAATACCATTATAATAATATTGCGTTGTAAACCCTATTAAATTTATTGGGGTACATAAAATATTTCTATTAAATAGACGCCATAAAACTATTAAAAGGATTTACAATATTTTTCAGAAACAAACATATTTATCTAATTTATAATAATAATCCGAATAATCCTTCTCAGAATTACATTTAGAACTGTTATTTCAATTATTCTCACCAAAACAGGTAAAAGTCTAAGGGATGTGTCTAAAATACAAGTGTTTTGTTATTTATGATAAGTGATCCCTCACTTATGGCCTGTAGTGTACATACAAACATAAAATATGAATTTCCAATTTTACCTCACATCACACATATGCCAGGTCGGCTGAAAAGTCCCCGGTCTGACACATAGATAGCGTTACTGTTATTAAATCCATATGTTTTTTAGATAGTACTAACCTTCAAGCGAAACGTGTCAAAATTTGACAGCAATCCGACCATTAGTTACTGAGATATTGCGTTAAGAGTGAAGCTACTTTTGTTATTTAAAAAAATGGAAAAAAAAAGAATTTCGTGTGCCGATAAAGTACTGCTTTTTGAAGGGAAAAAATACCGTTGAAGCAAAAGCATGGCTTGATGAGGAGTTTCCGCACTCTGCGCCAGGAAAATCAACCATAATTGATTGGTATGCTAAGTTTAAACGTGGTGAAATGAGCACCGAAGACGGCGAACGCAGTGGACGACCAAAAGAGGCTGTCACCGACGAAAACATCAAAAAAGTTCGCAAAATCATTTTAAATGACCGTACAGTAAAGTTGATCGAGATAGCTGACATCCTAAAGATATCAAAGGAACGTGTTGGACACATCGTGCATGAATATTTGGGCATGCGGAAGCTCTGTGCAAAATGGGTGCCGCGCGAGCTCACATTCGATCAAAAACAACAACGAGTTGATGATTCTGAGCTGTGTTTGAAGCTGTTAAATCGTAATAAAACCGAGTTTTTGCGTCGATATGTGACAATGGATGAAACATGGATTCATCACTACACTCCAGAGTCCAATCGACAGTCAGGCGAGTGGACTGCACGCGATGAACCGGCTCCAAAGCGTGGAAAGACGCAACAGTCAGCTGGAAAAGTTATGGCGTCAGTTTTTTTGGGATGCGTATGGAATAATTTTCATAGATTATCTTAAAAAGGGCCAGTCCATCAACAGCGACTATTATACAGCGTTATTGGACCGTTTGAAGAACGAAATCGCAAAAAAACGGCCTCATATGAAAAAGAAGAAAGTGCTGTTTCACCAAGACAATGCACCGTGTCACAAATCAATGAAAACAATGGCCAAATTAAGTGAATTGGGTTTCGAATTACTTCTCCATCCACCGTACTCTCCAGATGTGGCCCCCAGCGACTATTTCCTGTTTGCAGACCTCAAGAGAATGCTCGCCGGGAAGAAATTTAGCAGGGATGAGGAGGTGATCGCCGAAACTGAGGCCTATTTCGAGGCTAAAGACAATTCGTACTACAAAAATGGTATCGAAAAGTTGGAAGAACGCTATAATCGGTGTATCGCCCTCGAAGGCAACTATGTTGAATAATAAAATCGAATTTTGCCAAAAAACTGTGTTTTACTATGGTAGACCGGGGACTTTTCAGTTCGACTGTTACATGTACATTTATTATATTTACTTTATTATACTTATATTACTCATAACATCCTCTGCACCTCGTAATTGAGAAATACACAACATTCATCACTCGCTTATTATTATATTCTTGTACAATTTACACAGGTTGCAATTTATTTTTTGCAAAAATACTATTGTATATAAGGTATTTAAATATTATTTTATTTATATTTTTTTTAGAATCTACTTATTTTCATTTTTGTTTGCTTTAGGTTTAGTTTTATAGAATGGACGCTAGCAATTTTTGATAAAAGTTTCAGTAATAATACTGACTGTATGTCTATAGTAAGTGACGCAGAAATATATTGCAATATTTCTCAAAAGCATTTTTGTTCACGAAAATGTAGAATTGACAACCATTTTATTTCAAAATTCTGTCAGGCGCTTGTGGTACAACTTCACCAGACACTTTTAACGAGGATGTGTGTGAAGTTGTTTCAACAAACTTTTTCCATAGATACACTAAAAACATATTTCACATTAAGACAGACTTTCTTATCAAAAGTTCACTATAAAGTAGTAGATGCAATAAAATTGAACATTTCAAATAGATTTATTTGAATCAATGTTGAGGACACAACCGGTATTATGGGTATAGTAAATGTGGATGTATGTTACATCCTAGACAACATTACAAACGTTATTTAATAGCTTGCAACGTAGTCAAACAAGTTAATGAAACGGCAATAACAGAAATAGTTCGTGAAAGTCTCTGATATTCTTGGTCTCTATTATAAAGTAAGGTTGTTTTCCTTACAAATGATGCTACTGATTAGAATGATAAAGTGCGGTAGGCTTCTTAAAGAAGTATTTCCAAATATGGTGCACATCACTTGTGTATGGTACGCACTTTGCGAATTCATCAGAGAACAGTTTCAGAATGTGGACAACTTTCTAGTACTTTCAAGAAATTTTCTTTAAAGCAAATCTAAGAATATAAACATACAAACAAATATGTTCAGATCTCCTTGTACCACCTGCAACAGCCCATGCCCGGTGTAGGCTTTCGATCGAGACATTTTTTCTAACAGATATACAAAGTGCATAAGATCGGCTAAATATTTACAGCATCAGGTATGTTTCAAAAAATTTTTTATGTAACCATGTTTGACATGAGGAATTAATGTTCTTATATGCGGTGAATGATCGTTCGATATCTAATGATAAAATGCTTGCATAATTAAAATAAGCTTTATTAATACTTAAGGCATCTGTACATATATTTCTATAAAGGACCTGTGAGTCCATCGTCACCAAAAATTTGTTTTAATCTAGTAAAATATGAATATTTCGTTAACACATGATCTACTTTACTTTTTTTTACTATTTACTTTACTGCATGTAGCTGTGTTGGTACAGTGTCCACGAAGAATGTTGTAATTTTCCAAGTGTTTCAACTAGTCCATTGTAATTATTATAAATAGAGCGGTCAATTTTTATCGGAGCGACCGGGTAGGATCCGTTGAAGTAAGTACGAATGTACCAAGAAACAAAACAATAGAGCGATCGGCCTTGGATGTTATCGTAAATACTCAGTACATACTTATTACGAACATGGTGCGCAAACAAATGTGACCGCTCTAATTATGAATAATTTCTAAATTTGCTGCAACTTGAGCATCTACGAGTTTATTTCAACTTTTCTTGATGGCAGTTGCTTCGTTAGGATTAAACTGTGAAACTACAGACTTAACTTGTTGGCAATGGTGAAAGTAATAAAACATCATCATAACCCTTCCTCCGCTACTTTGTGGTGTGTAAGTGCGTGTTTTGTTTATTTTCTGACAAATTCCCTCCATTGTTTCCTGTCCCTAGCCAAACTCTGAGCCTCTTGCCATGCTTTACCCCTCCTCTTCAACATCTCCCCAATATCCTCATTCCAGGTCTTACACGGTCTTCCTCTTCTGTTTTTCCCCGTTTCTTTTGCTTCCCATACTCTTTTTGTTTGTCTATGGTTCCCCATTCTAACCAGATGTCCATATCATCCCAATTTTTTTTCTTCTATTAATTCTATCAATGGTTTTACATTCAATTTATTTCTTATCTCCGTATTTCTTATTATTTCTCTCCTTGTAATGTTCTTTACTCTTCTGAGGTACCTGCTTTTTTTGCCTCTCTGTTAGTATCCGGTTCTCGCAAACGTGTATTATTGTAGGGGTATATATCGTTTTGTATATATTCATTTTTGTTTTTTCAGAGACTTGTTTATTATTTAGAAATCCCCTCCCCAATGCATTAAATAATCGTACTGTCTTTCAATCCAACATCCAAATTTCCTTTGCTGCTTGTTCGTTCCATATTTCTATTTGTTATACTTTAATTTATGTCTATTTGTTTCTTCTCTTTAAAACCTCATCTCATTACTTGTGTTTTTTCTGTATATACCAATCTTCTTTGCTGCGCGTTCACTTTCTAAGTGTACTTTAATTTATCTTCCATTTCAGTCATATATATATATCTGCGAATATATATATATATATATATATATATATAAATTTAATTTTGCTTTCCTTAATTACATCGTCTATTATGTTGATGAAAAGAGCCGGACTTAAGCTACCCCCTTGTCTCACACCTTCCGTTGTTAAAAATACTTCTGACAGTTGATTTTGTGTCCTTATCTGGTTAGTTGTTTTCCTATACATACCTTTAATCGCTCCTCTTAAGTTTTTATTCAATTGTTTCTTTTCTAAATTGCTCCATATCTCTTTTCTTTTGATGGAGTCGAATGCCTTTTCCATATCTATAAAACTCAGGCATATCTGTTTATTTTTCCTTAGAGTTTTCTCTATTATTTGTTGGATTGTAAATGTATGATCCTGTATGCTGTGCTTCCTCCTAAATCCGCTTTGTTCGTCCTGTACTTTATGTTCTGTTTCTATTCGTAACCTTTTTTCCAATATTGTTTCATATAGTTTCGCTGTTACACATAGTAATGAGATACTCCTGTAATTCTTGCAGTTTCTCGTGTCTCCTTTTTTATGTATAGGCAGTATTATTGCATTAGCCCACTCTTGGGGCACTATCTTATTGCTCCATGCCATATTACAAATCCCTAAGAAATGTTTCCGTGCTTTTGGTCCCAGATATTTTATCATTTTCTGTGTTATTTCATCACATCCTTGTGCCTTTCCTAATCTTATTTTTTGTATGGCTTCATCTAATTATTCTTCGGTTATTAAACATTCCTTTTCTTCCTTCCCTGTATCTTCTCTGTCTTCTACTTCTTCTTGTAGTGCTCTGTCATCGTTATTATCATTGAGGAGTTTCTTGAAATGTTCTATCCATCTCTGCAGTATTTCTTGATCTTCCACCAACAATTTCCCTTCCTTATGAATTTCATTGTAACTTCCTTGTCCTTGCTCATGCTTTTCAATATCCTATGAAACATATTTTCTTTGGTGTTGTTTTCCATTATTTCTCCAAATTTATCCCAGATTTTCCTTTTTGCCTCCTTGACTGTTTCCTTGGTTTTATCTCTTTGTTGTTTGTATTGATCGTAGGTCTACTGCGTTTGGTTCTTTATGTGTTCATTCCATAGCTTTTTCTTCTTTTTGACTTGTTCCCTCACCTCATTATTCCACCATGCTGTATGTTTGATTGTGTTTTTCTTTTCGGTAGTTACCCATGCTTTTTTACCTGCTTCAATTAATATATTTTTGAATCTGTCCCATTCGCTTTCTATATTTACTTTGTTTATGTTTTCCCTTCCATGTTATTTCTCCGTTATTTCCACATATTTATTCCTTATATCTTCCTTCCTTAGTCTGTATGTTTTTATCTTTCCTTTTGCTGCGTTTTCTCTATTTTGAATAGCTTTTTCGCTTCTTTCTTCTCTTATAAATAGTTCCGATTCCACCAGATAGTGATCACTTCCAATTTCATAACTCCTTTTTACTCTTGTGTCTTTTATTCTTTTCTTTTCTGTTCTATTCACTATTACATAGTCGATTATTAACTGCTGTTTCCTTGACTTTACTTCTCTTGTTATTTTGTGTATTTTTTTATGTTGGAAATGTGTGTTGGTTATAGTCAGATCGTTATCTAGGCAAAGCACAAGCATCATTCTTCCATTTCTGTTCAGTGCCTCTTCTCCCTCTGGTCCTATAACTCCATTGCAACCCTCGGTTTTATTTCCGACCCTTACGTTTAGGTCCCCCATCGCCACCAGTAACCCTGTACTCTCGTTCACCACTTCTTGTAGGCCTTCCCAGAATTTCCGTTTTTCTATGATTTTAGCGTCTTCGTCCGGTCCGTAGCAGATAATCATATTTACAATTTCTGTCTTTGTTATTTCTATATCTACTCTCATTACTCTTTCGCTGTAATACTTACAATTTCTTACTTTTTCCCTTCTTCCTTTCTTTATCATATAGGCGATTCCTGCTTGTGCTCGTCTCTGGTCATCCACTTCGCTATATATCAATAAACTGCCATTTCCCAGATCGATACTTCCCCTTCCTTTCCTTTTTGTTTCTGTTATAGCCAATATCTCTATTTTAGATTTTTCTAGCTCTTTACTTCATTAGATTTCTTTTCCGTTCATTCCTTTTACGTTCCATGTCTCTATCTTCAATATATTTCTCTTACTATTCATATTATTGTTATTATGTTGTTTATTTACATCTTTCATTAAGTTATTTCCTATTCTATCCATCGTCTCATTATATGTATCTCTACTAGTTTCCGTTCCTCCTTCCACATGTCCCCCGTCCAGCCCCAATTCTCTCACTCCTTTCTTTTCCGTTCCTGTGATCCCACATATACTCTCAATGTTTCACTTTCCCACCTTCCATAGTTTCTCTCTCTTTCCTCTCTTTGTATCACTCGTAGTCCTCCTCATAGCCATGGTCGTTGTCGTTATTCTCCTCCCCTCTTCAATTTTCTGAGAACAATAATCACTTTCTTCTCTTATATTAAATGAACGCTTCATGATAAATCATAATACTCACTATGATTCTATAACTCTACCTTTATATATCTTCATTTGTACAAGTAATTATCTTTTTGAATCTCCTTGAACCCAGCAGATTCTAGGACCTTCTCATTGACCTCAACTCCTACAATATTGAAATGACCTTGAAACACTTGACCTTGACATAGATATATTCTTGACATTGAAACCTCCTAAACCGATTCAAGAATCTCCCAATAGACCTTGACCGTTCCAATATGCGTTGTGGTCAATGAGTCTCTTTACTAAGAAAGTGCAATGAATAAAATAGACAAGTCAAAAAAGTTTTGTTTCAAAACATTTTCTACTTCGATTACACAATCAATTTGATTACCTGTTTGAACATGTGTTATAAAAAAATAGTAGTAAGTACTATTGGGCGTTCATTATTATTAATTTATTAATTAATTTAATAAATCTAATTAAGACAAAACCCTCTACCACTCTATAAAAATACTGCACCACTACTACTGACACTATTAATCTTAATGACGATTCGTAATTTATAAAACGATATACTCTTTCACTTAAACACAAAAATGAGTAATATACGTATGTACTTAATGAGTCAGTTGCGTTTCTGACATATTCAGGGCATTTAATGTAGATCAAGGTAAATCCTTCGAACAAAGTATTTCAACAAAATATTATTTTTAAACGATGAAGCAAGATAAGAAAACCAGTAGTCCGCGGGCCACAAGAGGTACATTATCAATATTCCGTCAAAGTTGTATCGAATAAAGAAATGAGAAACTCTATACCCTACCCTATATTAAATGTAATACGTTGAGTTATATTACCTATATTATGGTATCTGATATGAAAATGTATGTACATGGTCACCAATAAATTCCTTTAAAGTGTAGTATAAGTAAATGATATAATCTGTACTAAAATATATCTATCCGGACGTACACATATGAATTTTTAAATGTATTACTTTCTCGAAATACAGCAATTAGTATTTTTAAGTATAGATACTTAAGGCCTGTTTCATATTTCCTTTATCAAAAATGAGTTTTTAGTTAAAGATGTCTTTAAGACCTCATTTAAAGTGAAGTGTTTCATATATGCGCTTTTAGTAAAAGCTTCTACTGTATCCGTTTAGGTTGGTGATAGTGTGTTGTTCTTGTGATTTTTTGTAGTCCATATTTTTAACGCCCTAATTTTTTTTGTTTTCAAGTAGTTATTTAGGTTTTGTACCATTGGTTTAAATGAATGATAAAACAATGTGTTATAAATTGAAAAAATAGAAACGTTAAAGAAAAATTGTTGTAGTAAATAGCAGTCGAATGTAAGGATGCAATATTTTATGTAAATATATATTAAAATACAGTTCCACAAAACATGATTTTTGTGTACGAGTTTAAGTTTAGAAAACATCCTTAGGATACTAGTGTCCTAATAAATATATGAAATTTACATTATACTAATCTGGCACGTAGACTTCCGCGGTCGTGGTCCATATTATCTGCTTCTGGGCTTCCGGGCTGGAACCGCATCAGTGGTATAACTGCCGACGTTTCATACCCACTCGTATGGGACATCTTCAGGGTTCAACTACTGCTACTGTCTGTCGCACTGAAACTGATTTTCGCACTGAAACTGAATTTCAGTACGACAGATAGTAGCCGTAGTTAAGCTCTGAAGATGTCCCATACGAGTGGGTACGAAACGTCGGCAGTTATACCAGTGACGCGGTTCCAGTCCGGAAGCCCAACAGCAGATTTACAAAATATACTATTTTTGAAATCTATTATTTGTAAATTTATTCCGTGTCTTTACTTATTTGAAATATATTTTTCTATAAACAAATTACTCGACTTTTACTTCTATTTGATATTTTCTATATTTAAAAGGAAATTATTGTTTTGAAAATTCTTGAAATTTGTATTTGGTAGAAGCTGTTGCTAAAAAAATTCAAATATAACATTATATATAAATATTCAAAACTGTAATTTTTTTTCAAATTGCAAACAACATAATCAAATTAATAAACATCTGCACAACATTATTATAAACAACTACGAACACATTTTGAAACAAAGTTTTTAAATAACCTCTTTTATCAACATCATAGAACTCTTAAAACAACAAAGTCAACTTAAACAAAACCAAAATTTTTATAATTATTTTCTGGATTGCGCAAACTGTATATATTCATGGGTTCATCTTTATACATTTCTTCGATAGGTATCATGTTCCTTCCTTTCTCTGCTTCTAATTGCATTCACTAACTGCGTTTTATAAATGGGATTTTTAACATCATTTAACACTACTAGGTTGTTGCGCATAGCCGGTTCTGCACTTGCCGAGAATAGGCTGGAAACCGGGCACCATATTCAGTTTAATTTGACCAAGATCCTATCCCGCATTAACCATTTCTATGGTCGCAAAATCCGTGAAACTATAGAAATCTTTAAGCACCCCAATAACCTTAACCGTGATGGTGGCTACCCCCTACATAAACCCGTCCCCCATTGACTTACACCAGTTTCAGTGCAGTAGTTTAGCCCTGAAGATGTCCCATACAAATGGGTACGAAACGTCGGCAGATATACTAGTGACGCGGTTCCAGCCCGGAAACCCAGAAGCAGATATCATTTAACACTTTAAACACTTAGTCTTCATTTTAATTTTTGTTAAAGTTTTCACTAATTTTAGTAAAATTGTTTATATTTTGGATAAATTTACGCATGATTTTCGAAATAATCATTTCGATGAAAGCAAACAACTCCCTTCAAGTTATTTTACTGTTTAGAAGAATTTTTTTGAAAAATAATAATACACGCATCAAACACGAATTGAGAATTTTCGAAATATGGTTTCCAAAGTTCCTTAAACTAATAAGTTCGATATAAACAGACGACTCTCGATATTTGTGATAGGTTACATTATAAATTAATAAATGTGCTTTTAAAACTATAAACTGACACTAAATTTCATGAATTTACCACTAATCCATCATTTCATAGCTTTGTGCTTTAATCATATCATTCTCCATTTATACATATAGATGAAAATTTTATAATGTCATTGACCTTTTAAAATATTACGAAATTTGATATAATAATAGATATTAAGCATTCTTTTCTAAAGGAAATATGCTAAAAAGATGAATTCTGTCATTATACACCTGTAAGTATTTTTTTAATAATAACTCTTTTCAAACGTAAATAATGTATTAATATATGTATGTATAAGGGGGTACCCAAAAATAACCGGAATTTCTTTATAAAAACCTTTATTTTATTATTTTTTTTTTATTTTACAAAACAACCTTAAGACCTTCAGTATGCTCTCGATTTAACTTTATACACTTTTCTAATCGATGATTTCACTGTCAGAAACGTTGTTCGAACTCGTTTTTTTTATGGCTACGAGCTGCTGTGTTTTCTTTGTCTTCACCTCTTCCATGTAGTTAAAACGATGCCCTTTCATGTCCCTCTTCATTCGTGGAAACAAAGAAAAGACGCACGGAACAAGATCAGATGAGTAGGGGGCGTGGGGCAAAGGAGTCATTCTGGTTTTAGTCTAGAACTGACGAACTGATAAGGCTGTGAGCAGATGCATTTTCATGGTGGAAATTTTCTCAGAACCTTAAGATTTCACGCACGCTGTTCACTTAAGCCCGACAAAAAATGACGAGTAAACGAAAATGCTTCTTCAAAAAAATGCACTGTAACAAGACACAACCTTGTTTGGCGAAAGAATCGACTGTACCGAACGTAGAACAAGTTGCTTCACGCGCAACTAGCGGCAAGGCTGCGTGCTAGGCCCCATCCACAGCGCTGCCATTCCAGTTATTTTTGCGTACCCCCTCGTATATATGTATATATAAGTATACATATATTATTTCAGAATAATACCACGAATTTTTTTATATTTATATAATTATATATTATTTTTAGATTTAGTTCAACAACAGTGCTTAGTAAAGTAATAACTCAGCCAATTTGCTGGTTAAGAAATATTTCTTCTTTTGAAAATTTTTACGATTTGCAAAAGATTGCGCTGACCTATTCAATTTTTGGAAATATAGTTAATTTTTGAGCATAAAATACGTTAACTATACTATCGTTTTGCTGTAATAGTTACATCATTTTTGCCGTTATCCTTGAAACAATATGAACATTAGAACTTTTTCAGTATTATATACAAGAAAATTCTGAATACTTTAAATAAATACTAGATTCTATCCGGATGCCAGTACGAGTTTTGGTCTGGCCATTCGACTAAAGTTGTAATTTCTTTGAGTCGACATAGACTTTCGATAGTTTAAATATTATGCAAATTACTTATTGAAAATTTTTCTAAATGATTGAGTCATATACAAAATTGGATCAGTCATTTTATGTCTTCGAAAACAACTTTGGATTTGTGTTCTATGAATTGACATACGATATTTCATCTTGTAAAGTTTTCGTAATGGGGAAAAGCGCGTAATTAGAAGCGGATATTTGTCTCTCTCATAGTATTCTGAAGTTTTCATCATTTTATACATATGTAGGTATGAAGTTTTGATATATGATGTGTAAAATCCTAATGTTCTTTTAGTAACATAAACAAACATAAAACGGCCTCTTTCAAAGTTCAACCGACAGAGCCATTGGCTGAATTTATAATAAATTGCTAAGCGACGTCCGGCCTTCCTTGTTGAGAATGCTTTTTACACAGTCTGCGGCTACGTAAATGTGTAGTTTTCTGTTATTACTCGTATTATGCAGTTGTTTGTGTGATTTTTTTATTATGCTTGTACATTTTCACGTTTGGTTTAATTAATTTTAAAAAATATGACTGTCTATATTCAGTAGCAAAATTTCTTAACAGTAAATAAATATATCATCAAGTCTGTTGAGGAAATTGCATATTAAACTGTCATTTTCTGGTCTATCTAAAGAGTTTTGATGTAAATCACGAGGATTGTTAGTGTACTAATAACGACAAGTTTTACTATTTGCACATGTGTGAATCATGTTAATTTTTGTCCTTTGACTGCAACATTTCTATACCAAAATTCATACGAGTTTTCAAGTGGGCTAATTAGAATTTCGGAACAATTAGTTTATAGGGTGGAGATCAAGAATTGCTTGCTCATCTCTAGAATAATCGATTTCAAGATTCTGTGTAGTGTTGAATCTTGTTTACAATACTTTTGTCTTTCCTTATTTTCTAAAGTAATATTAAGTTTTGTTTACCAAATTTTATATTATTAGAAAGAGTAGGAATTTTCTCTTTCCACAAAAATAACTTTCTTCTATTGATTTATAGGTTTTTTTTAAAAAAGTGCATAATGCACTTAGAGAAGAGACCAAGTTCCCCATTGTGTGGGGCTTGCACCCACTACAAATTTCACTTCATCAAAATGTAAACTCCACTCCGGAATCGCTATTTGCATTACTTTAGGATAGCACCTCATAATTGGCCTTAATTGGCTTCTGCCGTTCCTTCGGTCTCATTTTTCTCCGTTTTGAAAACCCTCACTACGAACCTGAGCTACAAGCGATCGCTTTCAGACAACGTTATTTCTACAACTTTGTCCGGCGTCAAAAAGCCTACATCTTCTTGTAGGTGTGCTTTTGCAGAGTCCTGATATTGGCAAGCTCCGTTCTCCACTTTACCCTTTCAAGCCAAGTATGTATTGAAGAATCCGTGTCCTCTGTGAAACTGCGTAAAGTAGTAATTTACCTCACCGTGGTCGTGGTCTCCCCAGTCCGTGATGTTATGGATCAATCCTCTCGTCCACCATCTTCTCGTTTCATTTTACCAACGCTCTTGCCACTTCAGTCGAACAAAGGCTTTAGCTTCTGTCTTCGCTTGTCAGCTGTTGCTTTCTATATTTATTACTTTTGCATTGTAATATAGAGTGACGAAAATAGTATATAAATATTTTTATTTATTTATTTATTTATACTGATATCATAACTATGACTCCTATTTTCGCTCCATGGTCCCATTGTGTGTGTTTTCTTTCTCTAAATCACCGGAATCGGCCTCCCAGTGTGAAGTGGGTGTTCCTTTTTATCCTTTCCTTTTGTTTACTTTCCTTTGTTATTTTTTCCTAATAATATGAGTCTGCGTTTCTGTGTATCGCACAGAAGTGAACCCCGACAACAAAATTGCTCTTCAGTCAGTCGATGCGGCACCCAGAGAGATCAAAGTTTCTTCACGAATTGCTGGTGCATTTAGGCCTGAAGTACCCTCTATCTGTTGGTAGGTCACTTGCCTATTCTCGTTAAGCATTTTCCTCACAGTAGTAACGTTTTCCTCCGTTACTGATGTTCGTGGCCTTCTCGACCTCTCAGCATCCTTCACAGTTAAATTTCCCCTTTGGAATTCTCTATGCCACCTGAATATAGTTGAGCGATGTGGACAAACATCACTTAGTGCAAGAGTCATTTCTTTGAAGCAGTGGTCTATGTTTAAACCACGCACGAAATTATAACGCAAAACTGCCCTTATCTCATTTCGTGACCACGATGCCATCGCAAGCATGAGCCCGTCGACATGGCGCGGCGGATGCTATGCACATATGAACATTTCTCAACATACAGCAATAAGCAGCTTCCTACGATTCATTGTTGCGTCATATTGCAAAACTTTCCTTGTACCCTTTGTATACTATGCTTTGAAGCGATGCAAGCTAAAGTATGTGTCTTTGGCGTAGTTTTCTTATTACACATTCCAATTATTATGTATTGAGAAAATTCAGAAAGGTTCCTGAAAACCTCTCTACAGAGTGACTAGCAGTCATTCTAATCGAGGAACGGACTTCGATTGTCTTTTGAATGGCCATAATGTAAGTGTTTATCTTATCGCAGTGATATGTACAGTTTGTAGATTTTTATCGAAACTGTTATCAAATGAAATCTATAGCGCAATGATACTGGCTTGTATTGACTTCATTATACTCGTTTCTAATACACGATACGGTGCAATTTTACTGTGTTTACTGAGGTCACGTGTGCACGCTATGTATAGGAATTTTAAAAGTTTAAAAATTATATTTTCTAAATTAATTTTTGTCTTATAGACACACAATAAATGCATTTGCGAATATTTTTATAAATAATGTATAGGTTTTATTTGTTAAATATTAATAATTTTATAATGTTCTATTTAATTTTTGTCTTTCAATTATAGTTACACACAATAAATGCAGTTTGTTTTCTTTTCGACTATATTGTTTCTTGTAAATAATAAATTATTACTGGTTTTATATTGTTATCATATTTCGTATTAGTATTGCATTTTTCCATAATTTTTCTTTCATTTACAAATTACATAATTAGTACAGTCTGTATTTAATTGTGATATTACGTGACACTTCCAATGTGTTAATACATGAATCTTATCTTTTTGACAATTATAGTTATTTTCTACTTTTCTGTATGTATACATACATATTCATGATCGTCTAGTTTGTTTTATATACTTTTAAGTTTGTTACTATATCTAAAATACTGTTTGATACCTATATAATAATATCCACCATAAATTATTACTGTAATTAGTGGTAATTGCTCTTTATTGGGCTAATAAATGCTATTATTACTGTTACTATAAAAATAATTTATTATAACCCACACCTTACAACAGACATTGCTATATTTATAAAAGAAGAAACTAATTAAAAAACATGAGATGCGCTTTTTTTTCAACAATTGGTACATAGCGAATAGTTAAAACCTCCATGCATTTTTTCCACAGTTTGAAGCATTACTATAAGCTTCTTACTTCGAAAGTTATTTTCATTTACAAATTACATAATTAGTACAGTTACGTGTAACAAACTTCATAAATACATGTTTAAAAAGATATTACGTGACATTTCCAATATGTTAATACATAACATCTTAAGAAAAGACAAATATAAATTATCGTCTAGTTTTGACTGTGTCGACAGTTTTTGTTTATGTTATGTCGAATTATATCTGATAGTTATATTTTGGAAAAAAATTGACGACTTGTTGAGTGTTACTTTATATAAAGCTGAATATTAAAAATTAAAGTGTGGAGTTTGTCGTTCGTTGTTTTAAGAACAAGTCACGAAATTCTCTGTTATTGATATTAATGTTAACGATGTCTCTCGGTCAGGGAGGCCCATTGAGGTTGATGATAATGAAATAAGGGCGTTAATCAAGTTAAGCACGACATAAGAAATTGCAAAAATGTTAAGAGCTGTTAAGTTATGACCGCACGAAAAAGTTAGGATACGTCAGCAAGCTCTATATTTCGGCTTTTCATGAACTCAAAGAAGTTTACTGGAAGACGAGTATAAATATTTGGGATATGCTTCTTAAATGTGAGGAAAACGATCCTTTTTGAATCGAATGATAACTGCCAATGAGAAATGGATTGTTTACAAGAATGTAGTGCGAGAACATTTTTAGTCACGATCTCAATATGCGCTTCAAATGTAAACGAAAACAAACATTCATCAGAGAAAGGTTATGCTAACAGTGATGGGATTTTAAAAATGTCGTTTATTTCTAAATAATTAAGCTAAGTGTGCACTGTCGAGCAATTGAGGAGTTTGGAGGAATGGTGAAGTAGATAACGTAAGACCACGGACAAGTTTAATCGCCCGTAAAAATGTATTGGGTCTTGGGTGGAATGTGTCGCTACACCCATCATACTCACAGGAACTTATGTCCACAGACTTTTTGTAAAAATTTACATTAATGAAGATATAACCTCCTACGAACATGAAATTGTGAAACATATCGAAACACGGCAGAAGGTTATCGAAAAAAACGGACAATATATAATTTATTGAGCTATTTTTATACACGTTTATAAATGATTTATTAAAATCCTAGAAAAAATACATCATGGATTTTCCGTAAACTCAATAGTTGATGATACTGCCTCTCTGGAGACCGCCTTTGAAATTTGACTTCTAGATAATTAGAGGAAAACGCGATAAATAGAAAAAAGTGGCGAGCTTTAAACGAATGAATATTTCTCGTTAAAGAATTTGTTACCTAAAAAGTGAAGTATCATATTTCTATGCTAATGTTACATGATGAAATAAATCTATGTGATTTGTTAAATATTTTCTTGAGTAGTAGTTATTGTATCTACTTATGTACATTTGTTAACTAATGTCACGAAGTAAGTAATTGAAGTTTCGTAAAATGAATTTTTAAGCGGTAATATATCTCGCACTTCAAATTACTCAATGTATTCATTTTGGTTGTCCAGAGAGTTTAGTTTCTTACTTGAAATTACGTTAACTTTTTGTGCGTTGTATTACACAATTACGATTTGCTATAAGACTGCGGCATTAAAACAACAAAGTAAATTCATTAAACTGCTAATATGAAATTGTGCAATTGTGCTAACAAATTTGTGTAATTTAACGAATGCAGTAGAACAATAAAGCAAT
The DNA here is from genome assembly GCA_031893035.1 of Dermolepida albohirtum. Lineage (NCBI taxonomy): Eukaryota > Metazoa > Arthropoda > Insecta > Coleoptera > Scarabaeidae > Dermolepida > Dermolepida albohirtum. The sequence continues at coordinate 83,976 of JAVIWB010000109.1, read as the reverse complement.
AAATTATAATATGACATAAATTCATTGAAATTAACAGATGTAAAAAGAAACAATTTACATTATTCTTTTATGCTAATTAGCTATTAACTATATCGTAAGAGCACGTTTGATTGTTATATCCATACATATGAATATATTGGTACAATCAGTCACTATATCTGTTGCCTAGAATTTATCCGTTACATTAAATACTGTCAAATATCTCCATTAATATGACAAATTTGCCATGGAGCATTATTAATGGCGCGCGTTACAGTTGTTTGTCTATTAAGGAGAAATGAAACAAAAACGTTCAGTACATTACGTACTACTTATTTATTTGATCTAAATTTTCAGGTATGCAATGTCATTAAAACAGGTTTCAATTTCTTTTAATATTAATTGGTTCTTGCTTGTGGTCGCATTTCGTAATGTATATACGTACACAAATCAACTTCTTAAATTGTCCAAGATAATCAATAATTAAGATTAATAGTCATAATAAAGTATTTAAAATGAGTATTGATATATGTCTTCAATTAAAAGTTAATGCAAAGATAAGTAATTTTATTTTAATGATTATCGTTTTCATTCTATTTGTATTTAATTACGAAAAAAATGAACAATTGCAGCAGTACCTTTATTTTGTATCTAAAACAATTTATCATAATCTAAGAATATATTCTAAAAATAGCCTATACGTTGATGAATATAATTAGATATCTAACGAAATAGTAGATCAATTAATATATGTAAATGTCTTAATAATACCGTAATACCGAAAATATTATTTGAAATAAATACAATATAACAAAAGGCAGCTCATTACACGTAACACAAACATGGAACTGCATTGTGATAGTGCCAAAGATTTTATAATTACAAAAATAAGTTTTAATTAGGTATTATATTTAAATATCTGTCTGTTGAGAGCTTCTTGAGTACTGTTTTAGCATTTTGTTATAAAATTTATGATCTTTGCAATCCTTGTGTAGAATTGGATTCATAATTAAAACTTTATGTTTTAGTTCAGTGTAATTCTTATTAAACAATTCAATAAACTTCAAATTTACGCGAATAATTGAGTTATGGTCATGGTTAAAATCTAGAATGAGCGTTTTCTTTATAGCCGACAAATTTGAATTAAACATGAGATATGTAGTAAAATCAGTATCTCTATGGTCAGTGGTTTGCTGGCCGGTGGAGTATGCACTACGTTTAGTCATTGAACGTTGATATAGGTTTTCGTAACAGATTTATTTGCACAGTTCTTAATGATATACACTAAATATTCGCGTATTTTGTATATTTGTATAACTTTTCTGAATTGAAATCTCAAAATTAGCAATAGCAAATTTAGAAAAAGGTTTTAATGAAGATATGGATGATATAATTACAGCGTGTTTCAAAAGACATACACGTATTACAAAGTATTATTTTGTCCAAACTATCGATCGCTGCGCGTCGGCTCGGCTATTGGAGAAACGAATACAAAGTCTAGTTTATTTACTAGCTGCTAGATTTCAGTTGTCTTCTGTTTTTCTTGGCAACCGTCATATGTTTAAAATGGCTACTACGCAGCACAAATCATTTTGTGTTCTCGAGTTTGCGAAGTGCAATTCCGTGATTACAATGCAAAGACGTTTTAGGTTGAGCTACCAAATTGATCCGAGTGGGTGGAATATCGACAGTTTGTATATACAGGATATGTTTTTGTATGTAAAGGAAGGAGTCCTGGTCGTCCTCGAATTTCTGAAGAAAACGTTGCACGAATTCAAACTGCTTTCCAACATAATCCCTCAAAATCAACTCGCCGTGCTAGTTGTGAGTAACAACTGTTGACAATTGTTGGCAATTTGGTGAGTTTTGAGACGTCGGTTGGTTATGAAGCCGTACAAGTTACAGTTGTTACAAGCTCTGCGTCCTGATGATAAACGGAAACGTGTGGCATTTTATAACGAGATTCATGATGTTGTTGACAATGATAACACTTTCGCACAACGCATCGTGTTCGGTGATGAAGCGACTTTCCATGTTAGTAGTCTGGTAAACAAACACAATGTTAAAATTTTGGGTCTATAGAATCCACATGCAGCCATTGAACATGTACGAGATTCGCCTAAAATCAATGCGTTTCGTGCGATATCCCGATTATTTGTTTACGGCCCATTCTTCTTTAATGGAAACACGGTTATACTCGTAGATCGGCAATATCTCGCTATGTTACAAAACTGGTTGTTTCTGAGGCTGCACGAAGACATCTTCATTTTTCAACAAGACGGGGCACCGCCTCACTGGAGTCGCCAAGTGCGTGAATATCTGAATGAAACTCTACCGAACCGTTGGATTGATCGTCAAGGGGCTGGCGACTTAGCATGTGTCAGTGGGCTCCACGGTCACCGGATTTGACACCCTGTGACTTCTTCCTTTGGGGTTTCGTTAAAGACAACGTTTATGTACCACCACTCCCACAGAACCTGGAAGTGCTGAAGAACCGGATCCATACTGCCATAACATCAGTGATGAAGGACAAGCTTGCCCGAGTATTGGAGGTATTTGAGTATCGATATGATATTGTTCGTGTCGCTGATGGAGGACATATAGAACAGCTATAATCTGAACTTGAGAGATTCGTAAATATGTGTGTAAAGTTTCATATTCGTATGTCTTAAAGTTTAATAAATATATGCCTTCGAAATACATATATTCTTTTTGAAACACCCTGTATTTTGAGAATTGAGTATATTAATCATAAAATTAAAGAAAGTAACTGCACCATTAAAAAACAAAATAAATTCTTCACATAAATAAATACAAATTTCCAAAAGTAATTTCTTTTCAAACAATAAAAACGTAAAGCTTATTAAAACTGATGTGTCTGCTGTAAAAACAAATGACACCGAAACAGAATTCTCAATTTGAAGAAAAGAAATGATATTATTTCAGCTACTTAATAACCTATTTTTAAAGATGCTATGCAAATATTCTCTGACAGTAACAGCATTATGAGAAAGGCATCCGTCTTAATAGTACCAAATTATGTTTGAACCTCTTAGATTTCTCAGAACTGTAATTACGCCATTCTATAACAGACGCAGATATTTTGCAGCATTTAAAGTTCCTTCTATGAAAAACGGATCAACTATCATATATTGGTCCCTGTCAAGCCAGCCAAATCATATAAATTTTATATACCGGATACCGAGTTCGAGCGTTATAAATAAGAAGAAAATTATGACGACCATGTAAGGTAGTAAACGAAGTTTCGTCGGTAAATAAAATGATTTGAATAAAATTGTTATAGTTAGGGTATTCTTATATGACTTATTCATAAAATTCTAAGCATTGGAAACACAAGGAAACATTTCTACAAAGCTAATATTATATTAAGGATTATTTTGTTCAAGTGAATTAGTCTGTGGAATAAATAAAACGCTAAGGAATAAGTAAAACACTTTGCCTAAATTTCACACTATACTGCGAATAGTTCCGTCTGTTAAGACATTATCGAGCAGACGAACAGACGAAACTAGTCTCAGTAAATATATTATGTAAAATTTAGACAGTGTTTCATTTATTCTTTGTTGTTTTATTTATTCCTTAGTTTAATGGAATTTCACCAAGTAATAATCCCAATAATCAATTATTTAGATTGGTCTGTCTAATTCTTTTCATCATAATTTCTTGAAACATAATTTATAAGTACAATTGGATTGCGCGAAATATTTCCAATAAACCTAGGTGTTTTTGATAGTGTATTTGAAATAAAAGAGAATGACTTCTCGTACTAGACACGAATGTATTATACATAAAAACGTTTTGGTTTTTTTTTACGAAGAGTTCCAGTGAATACCATTCTAGTGTTTTCGTAAGTCCTGTATATGACATTAAAACTCAATATTATTTGTCCAGCCATATCATTATTTATTTAAGTAATTTTAAGAGAATATTTTGAATTCCTTTTCTAAATTATCCCCAGAAAAAAATTTCAGTATCATAAATTAAAAGATAGCATTCTTCGTTTTATGATGTACTCTCTATTTCGTGTTTAAGCTGATATCAACAACCATACTTTTCAAAGTTATTAATTAAACTTTACTTGAAATAGACAATTCCTCTGATACTGTGACCAAGCAAAAGTATTTATAATAAAATATGAAAGCAGTAAAATATAATGTTGAATAAAGCAAAACGAAATCAGTATATAAATAAAAACTGCTTCTTCATATTCAAGAACATACACTAGGAAATATTCGCAAGAGAAGCAGCGGAAATACATACAATATAATAAATACACCCTCTCCGTACAAATTTCTTTACTCGAACCGATAAGTCGTTGCATATTAGTTCTAGAGGAAGAAAATTAGATTAGCTCTCAGAATTACATTTTTGTCATTTGAATTTTATTTTATATTTGGTGCACACATTGTCCATATTTTGTGTTTTTAGTGTGTTTCAACTTATTCTTCTACTTCTCAATGTGGTCTTGTATACTATTTCCCCTAGTAGTGTTTTTGTTGTTTATCATTGTTCCTAAATATTTAAACTTCTATTTCTTCAATTCATAAATTCGTATTTGCATTCTTTTTCGCCCGCCTTCTCTTTTTACTTTCATATATTGTATTTTTTTTCTCTTCGTTTATTTTGAGTCCCCTCTTTTGTACACCTCTGTCGATGTATTAACGTCTTTTCCAAACATCTTTTATTTCTTGAAAGAGAAAGAGGGATAGTAAGAAAGCGATACAGTGGCCATATTTATCTTATGCTGTAACTTTTTATTGATGTGCAGCAATAAAGAACTCATGGATACCTGAGTTTGGCAAAATGAAGTACTATTCTTATTTGCATCTTATACTTATAAAATTTTGCAATTACTTGCATTACCACTGACTAAAGCAAATAAAGTAAAAATGATAGATCAACTCAATTAGAATTACAAACAATTAAATAATCGATTGTTTAATAGCAAATAATTTTAGTATCATTTTATGAAAAACGTTACTTAAGCGATTCAATCACTGACCTATAACCTCTTTCCACATTAATTTTCGTATTATGTGTACGTATTTCGACAACTAAGTTATTAGCATCAGCTGATAATTAAGCAGTGCCGGACCTAGAAAACTACGGCAAAATACCCGTACTAAACAAATTCCGCTCACGATCTGTACCGTTGAAAGCCAAAACGCATGCTGTGTGCGTTCTGGCTTTTTCCAAGGCCGGTACTGACGACGCCAACTTAGTTGTCGAAATACGTATACAGAATATGAAAATTAATGTGGAAAGGGGTTATATATCAACCTTCAGTGATGAAATTAACACAGGCTCCATCAAAATTATCAAGCGATTTTACATTTTCGTATGGGACCCAAATATCTTTTTAGATATATATAATTAATTTTCTATTACATATCGCAAATTTGGTACATATTTATTAAAATATTTAGGCGATTATTTATTGTATTATTTTATATGACAGTTTCTCATATTTTCAGCAATCGATTAATAAATATTCTTTAAAAAATTTAAACAATTGCTATTTCAACATCCTCATAAGTATAGAAGTTTTTTATTAACAAAATGTATTTATTGAAAATGGTATAAATCACAAGATGCTAGATAAAACCGTCCAGACTAGTTCTGCCTTTCTTCTCTAAGTCGCCAAAAAGATGTGTGGTCTAGTGTTATAATGTTGAAAGACAGTTTTTTTTGTATAGGCGAATACTGGTCGTTTTTCTTTGATTTTTGCACGTAAATTTGTCATTTATTTAAAATATTTATTGCAACTAATGATCTCCTCGAGCGCTAATGTTTATAATAAATAATACCTTATTTATTCCACAAATCCAATTCTGGTTTAGTTCTTTTTCTTACGAGACTAGTATAGACGATTCGTTTTTTATCTCCTCTAATTGTGCAATTGAAAAGTAGAGCATTTTCATTTCTGAATGGCAGTGATGGACAAATTTCAAATCACTTTTGTTTCGTCCCGTTAATTGATGTAGCGCACATTGGGTTTGTTTCAAAGCAAACCCTAAAATGTGAATACGTATCAGAATTGTATAATATGATACATTGAAAGCTTCTCTAAGCTCCGCTGATAAATATGGATATTTTTTACAATTTTTAGCATAAAACATCGTTGTCAGTTATTCGAAGGTCGATCGGAGCAAGGTTAACTCCTAAATTGTAATTCACCTTTTTTTAAGTTTTGCGAACTATTTTTACAAATTATGTACGTATGTTGCAATGTACAATGTTCAACATACAAATTTTCCGTCGAAACCGATGCCCTATTGGCCTTCTCAAATTCGTACAATATTTCAAGTTCTATTCCAGTCTCATGCAGTAAAATTAAATGTTACCAAAAAAACTATAAGCATCTGACTCTTACGCTCTACGACTTTAAATATAGCACCAAATGGACAGCAAATGTATTTGAACCATCGTCATTCCAACTTGACTATCCATAACAGCAATTATTGGAGTCGCTGACTAGAACTTTATGCGAATAAACCATCAATCTTAATAATAATTTAACAATTATACTTTGTTCAGTAAGTTATTTCTAAAAAAAATATTTTTTATTGAAATGCATTCCAACAGTACTCTAAATAGTTACAAATCGTTAAATATTTAGGAATGTTACAAAGTTGATACTTAAGTCTACGGTGTAAGTGAAAATCTTTAATAATACATATTTTGCTTTTCATTTGCTATTATATATATATATATATATATATATATATATATATATATATATATTATTATATATATAATTAGTATTTATTTATATTCTCATTTAGCAGAAATATAAAGATTTACATGTACGAGAAGTTAATTGAATGACATTTTTATGTCGGTGATTGTAATGGTGTTGGAATTACTCGCAGGTCGTTTGAATATTGGTGTCTTTTAATTCCCGAATGACAATAAGACGATATGGAACCATTAATTCGATTTTTTATCAAAAAATCAGTGACAATTAACGAACTACGACAAGGGGTATTATCATGCAGTTGTTCTCGATATTTACGACGAACACAACGGTACATCACTAAACAGTCTAATATACTAAGATGAGTGAATTCTTTGTGGATATTCTCCTTAAAATAGATATATATGAACATTGTTTTAATTTTTGTTCGCCAAAGGAATATTTTTAGATTTCTTTAATTTACTGACCACCATTCTGCATTTTGGTCCTTGATTTCTGTATCGTATTAAAAGCACCACGTCTCATCGTCAGTTGCAATCATTTTTAAGAAGTTTTCGCTTCTTCGAATTTCTTTAACGTCTTTGCAATACCCAATTCGATACGATTTGTGGTCAGCCGCCAATTGATGTGTAAATAATGATTTTACGTAGCTTCTGGAAACCTGATTTTAAAATACGAGTTATTAATTTGTGTAATTCAAGTTTCATTTCTAAGAAGCTCAAGGAAGATTTTTCGAGATTTTCACAAAATTAGGAAATTTTTCGACTATTTCTTCGGTCAACGTTTTAATTGATCAACAACGTTTATAACCATTTACATCGTCTTCTCTGCCTTCCGGCAATACTTGATAAACTTAAGAACTTGTTTTTGTGATAAATAATTATCTCCGTAAGCAATTTTAAAGCATTTGTTGCGATTTTATAGCATTTTCTTTTTTGACACAGAATTAATATTTACTTTTTGTTCTTTATTCATTTTTCGACCTTAAATACGTTGTATCTGTGAACGAAATGTCATAATATCTTTATATTGGGTTGGCAACTAAGTACTTTCGGTTTGCTTTACTATTTTGTATAACGTATGTTAGTGCTGTACTTTACCGTCTGTCGCGTGATGTGACTTCAGAAGCAAGTAGTGCGTGATTTTTATTAAAGCTATTAGTTGTGGGTTAATTTTAAATGGAGTGCAGAAACGAACATTTTCGACATATTTTACTATTTTATTTCCGTAAAGGAAAGAAAGCTGCTGCGGCTCACAAAAAGATATGTGAAGTTTATGGTGTTAATTGCTTAACAGAGCACACGTGTCAGAATTGGTATAAAAAATTCCGTTTTGGAGATTTTTCCCTCAAAGATGAGCAACGTTCTGGTCGGCCTACTGAAGTTGATGATGAGCAAATCAAAGTCATAATTGAAGAGGATCGTCATATAACTGTTCGAGAGGTTGCGGAGAGGCTACATGTATCGCACACAACAATTGAAAAACATTTAAAATGTCTTGGGCTAGTTAAGAAGCTTGATATTTGGGTACCTCACGAATTGAAAGAAATTCATTTAACACAAAGAATCAACTTTTGCGATATGCACCTTAGACGAAATGAAACCGACCCTTTCTTAAAAAGAATCATCACTGGTGATGACAAATGGGTCCTGTACAGTAACATTGTTCGAAAACGATCATGGAGCAAAGCTGAAAGCTGAATTACATCCAAAAAAGATCATGCTGTCAGTTTGGGGGGATTACAAAGCTGTTGTGCTTTTTGAGCTGCTTCCAAGGAACCAAACGATCAATTCTGATGTTTACTGTCAACAATTAATAAAACTGGATGAAGCAATCAAAGAAAAACGGCCAGAATTGTCAAATCGGAAAGGTGTAGTTTTCCACCAAGATAATGCAAGGCCTCACACATCTTTGGCAACTCGTGGGAAACTATTGGAGCTTGTCTGGGAAGAGATGCCACATCCCCCATACAGCCCTAATCTAGCACCATCTGATTACCATTTATTTCGAAGTTTGCAGAATTCTTTGAATGGTAATACTTTCACAAATGACGATGACCTTCAGTCGCACCTGGTTCACTTTTTTGGTGATAAGGACCAGAAATTTTATGAGCGCGGAATCATGCAGCTGAAAGAAAGATGGCAAAAGGTCATTGAGCAAAATGGAAAATATATAATTGATTAAAAACTATTCTTTGTTTAAAAAAAAAGTGTTTTATTTTATACTACAAAACCGAAAGTACTTAATTGCCAACCCAATAGATTATTTACAACGACTGGCATTTTATAGATCGGTCTCGCCAATAAATTGAATTATTTCGGTTGTTTTTGGGACAGAAAGTAAATATTTAGTTTTATGGAAAAGGACGTATGACGTTTGTTTGGAAACATTAATTAAAAACTAATGCTTGATTTTTTCAACTTACCCTAACCTTCCATCTCGTTTTAGATTTCTTATTACTTCTTTACTTATTTTATTAAAATGTTGATTGTATATTCTAATCATTAAGAAAAGAGCAATGTAATTGATAAAGAAATTAAAATTTGTTAATCTTATTTTAATATTTAAAAATTTTAGCCTAATGTGCAAAGAAATGTACAAAATTAGAAACAAAAAAGCACGCCATATTAAATATATTAGCAATAAATTATTCTAGATAATTCTAACGATATTTTACTTAAATATATTAATCATATAAATTATTGTTGAAGAATTAAATGAAAGTAATTACTAAAAAGCATATCTGCCGCTTTCACATGTACACAGAAAGACAAACCTACACAAATTCACAAAAATATTTCAAAAATATTAAAAACTTCAAACAAACACATTCCCACCCCCTTTTACAATAAGTGAGTGGTGATAGTTCTTTCAGCGGGTATCACTTCTACTTGTCTCAACAGTCTATCGTGAAGATCAAGTAGCGACACATTCTATTCGATGGCTTCATTTTTACCGTTATAAGACGCAGGCGCGCAAAGTTTTCGTTTATGCATATTTTTCTAATAACCGATTTAAATATAATTTCAAAAAGTAATAATTTAAAACCCAAATGTTAATATATAGAAAAGTGAAAAATTAAAATTATTTTTATTTAGAAAAAGTGACAAAAATTCCCAAAACTGCAATTTTAAGAAAACGATATTTGTGAGGTGCGCTTGTATGTACTTAGATGTGTACTATAGTTCTTCCTTGCAACATTTAATTTTTTTATATTTACATACTATTTCTCTTATATAAATTTTAATATATTTTCTTCTCTTCTAAGTGAATGTTTTCTAACAATGTCTGATTCAACTTTGAAATATGAAACCAGTACAACAAACGGAAATCTCAAAAATGTACAACAACGAAAATTATCTGTAAATATTAACGTGAACAGCGAGGCGTCTACACCGGCACACCAAAATAATTTTGAAAACACCGCTAAAACTGTAAACGGTGTAAATATTGTAGACAAATGCGAATGTAAATTTTCTACTACCGCCGATGTTCTTGAGAAGAATCAGGTACGGCAGTCGGAAGTTGTGAAACAGGCTCCAAATGTAAAGGCCGTTAGTGAGGTTGAGAATGGAACGCTAGGCGATCGACGAAAATCGCTGCAGAATATGTCAAAAATGGAGCGAGAAAGTTTATTAGAAAAGGAACATTTGTTACAAATTAAATCGTGCTCTTCCATCATCGGTAATAATGTCAAATACACAAGGGAATCATTCAAGAGACTCTTCTTATCAGAGGTCAGTACTTGTAGTAATTACTTTCCTGTTACGTCAAAAACAAGTTAATATAACCTTCGCGGATTCATAGAAAACAAGTTTGCATGTACGTTTAAGTATTGTTGTTTTTAATTGATTATATTAGATACAATTTGATTTTAAACTGCGCTAATAGTATATCAAATTAATTAAATTGTGATTAATAATTTTGAAATGTGTAATATAAATAATAATCTTTGCATTACAGATTTGTTATTTAACAATTTCAAATTGTGTGTTTCAGTAATTTTCTTTTCAAAATTTCATGTGTTTACAGTCTAATAGAAATTGGAAATAAACGAAGAAGAGAAACTTCTCGTTATTATTAACTGACATTGAAAACTTCCTTAATATCATTGTTTACGCGTTTATATAAACGTCTTTAATAAGAATTTCCTTGTATCTGCTTAAGGTAAACAAGAAGTATTCACTTTTACTTTAACTATTTTGCACTATCCTAGGCTATTATGATAATGTTTGAAGAAAGTGTATATCAAAATTGTTTCATAAATTCAAGTATTAAAAAAAAATTGGAAATAATTAAAAAGTAATTATGAATACTTGAAGTAATAAAAATACTACTCTAAAAGAAATTAATCGGTGTAGTAAAACTTGAATTATTATTATTATACGAATAAATGAAGATAAATGAATACGTTTGCTACGAATTGCTTAATATGCGAAACGTTAAATCGGTTATAATATATTGTGTTTCTAAATACATAATTAACTTTCATTTGCTTCAAATATTTAAAACAAGTAAATAGTAATAAATGCACTATAAATTATTTTTTCAAAAGTAAAGTATTAGTACGCTTTAGCAGTAATGACAAATAGAAGATTAATATTAAATATCAAGATAATTGTTGATAGTCATCTAAATATTTCCTCTACGTATTTAATGCTATTAAATTTCTGTTACTAAAACGATAATAACACGTTTTTTCCCAATCTTAATTTTATTATATTTTTATTTATTCAACAGCGACATAAATTGTAAAAAATATAAACGATAAATAATGTAACTCATCCAAACAAGGTCCACCATTATTGCTTTTGACAAAAATTGATTATAAGATGATTGAAACATAAAGAAATAAATAGCCTTGAAGATTGTTGTTTAGTACAATCCATGAGATTTAAAACGATTGTTGCAAAAATATTGTTTCCCGTCAGCTCCATATCAAAACTGTATTTCAATTTAGCCCATAAATATAGTCACAATGATATTTTCTTGATTTCAGTTGCGTTTCTGACATTGACATTCACAAATTTGTTATATGTCTGGTTTATCATTAAATTTTGTATTGTAAATTTATTAAACTTATTGTATTAATTTCAATAAAAGATAGTAATTACTTTGATTTTTAATTTTATTAGATGTGCAGTTGAAAAATAAGCATAAACAGTATCAAACAACAAACACAGAGGAACGTACACGGTAAAATATGACATTTTTAGTAATTGATATCACTGAATAAGTTTGAAAAAAGGCAACACATGCTTACGTTATGTCAGTTTTCACAGGAACGACAATTACATGGATCAATCTCTTTTTAGCTTTAAAATCAAAATATGACAACTGGAAAATTGTTTGGAATTTCAAATTTGATCTTTTAAAAAAGTTCATTTCGGGCCTTATTACATAAAGACGCATGTAAAAATAAATATTGTTAACGTATTCAAAGCGAAAACAAAAAGAATATGAATACGTCTGGCATTACTATTCACACAAAAGCAATTAGCTTTTACAGTTCGTACAAATAAGATAAATAATCGTCCACGTGTTACACTTTACACACATTCTCATATTTATAACTTCGTTAGTATTGACAACACAGGATTCCCAGTTCTCTGAAGAGACTTGTATTGTTGTTCTCTAAACTTTTAACATTTTAAGCAATTACAAAGCACTTTATAATTTAAGGATGATTTTTAATGCACCGAAGTTGTTTTTGCTTGCTTAAATTTAGCAGGTAGTAAGAGTAATAACAGTTTAACATAGTTGCTATTACCAATAATCAATGGGCTGACTATTTGTGATTTTGAAACCGCTGGCATCATTCTCTTCGAATTTTGAACAGTTCTGTTTGTTCACTTGCACTTTGCAATTTTTTCTTCTTCATCAGTATCATTCTTGGAAGGATATTCGGACAAAGCCGGATGATAGCTCAACGGTAAGTTAACGTCGGAGTCTCGGAATCGAAGTCCGAAGGCCTGCTGTGCGGGACAGTTTCTTCATGATTTCCCTTAATTTCCCTAATAGCAAACGCGAGCGTAATAATAGCACATGGTCTGCTAATGTCCCTTATTACATATTGACGTTACACTGCTGAGTAGTATAAAGGCACGGGTTATTATTATTATTATTATAAAACACTAAGAGTATAGAATATTTCTGGAATTACCTTTTGCTGTGAGCGTGATGTAATTCGACAAAATTCGAGTAAAGATTATATTGAAGCGAGGTTTTGTAATCGTGTAATTGATCCCATTATGATTCAAAGGATCGTTCCAAAGCAATTGTTCCAAGTCTTTTGTGTTTTATTACTTTCTATATGATTTTAAGTAATGTACAATTAGGAACACTAAAAGTTCTGAAAACTAACCTTTTAGACTCTTCATTATTTACAGCTTCCAATAAGAGTTACATTTCCTTTGATGACCACTTAGCACGCTTACGTATGCCTATTATTACCATTCTTCAAAAATTCATAGAATTATTACTGCAGAAAATAAAGCCCATCTATTAAATAAACAGGCCTTATTGAACAGAGCGGCTCACCTTCACCAATACTGCACAGAATCTATGGCGATATAATTTTATTTGCGACATATAAATATTAAATAACATAACTTATCAGCTTCTAATTATAGCTGAACATGAATCAGTCTCTACAAATGAATACCATCTGAAAAATTGATTAACATTTTTATGAAACATACCAACATTTATTTACTCTACAGTTTTAGTTAATTATATAAATATCGTAATGTTTCTACAGCTATACCAGTATGTAAACGTAAATATAGTAAATCTGTGATAATATATACAAGACCCTACATGCGCTAAAACGTGAAAATATGAAATAGGGTCTTACTAGTTATCGGCCTTTATTTAGATCAACTACCTTACTTGCATCATTAATCTATGAAGATATGGATTCATTTCACGATAAAATCAGGAGTCAACTACTAAAGAAAATAATTAATTATTTTTCTACCATTCTATTTCAAAATTAATATTTTTCCGACAATTAAATTTATTTCACTTAAATTTAAAATTTTGTAAGGGCATAGAAAATTATTGTAAAGTTTTAGAATTTCGAATTATTTAATTTTATACCATTACAGAACCTTTTTTATTTTTCTTTCATAAGAATTTATTATTGTTAAGTTTTACAATTTTCGAAGATTATTTCCATTTTATTCGTTTCTTACTTACTTATTGTTATGAAGCTTTGATGAAATTTATTACTGAAGAGAAATTATCTGATACTCCAAACAATAATTGTGTAAGGAATAAAAAATCTCTAATATCAACTAAGCCTCAAGTTGTACTTTTACAGTTTTTTAACGCTATTATATCCCATCTTATACCCTAATTAATTAATTATATTACTTTTATAAACATCATAAATTATACAAAGACATACTTGTAATAGAAACTTAGTCACGAGAACTCTGTCTTATTGTAACTCTAGGTGTAGCAAAACGTTACACCGCCTTGTTACAGTCGACCAGCTACTTAGCACTGAATTTGTTTATCTGCTTATTAAAATTGTTCACTTCTCTCCCTACGTGTGTGTGTAGAATTTTTCTCTCTGTGTCTCATTTCTTGTTGTACCCATTATGCTTTTATTTATTTCCTAATGCACCAATCTAATCTTTCCTCTTCGCTCGTCTATAATAATCCGAAATTTTAGTACCTAAGTTAGTACTGGGTCACTTACTCAATTAGATATTTTTGTTCTACCATCTGTTAGTATTTTCTTATTTCTTATATTGTATTAAATAATTTCCCTGCTACTGCCGTTGCTCTGCTTAGTGCTTTTTTCACAAATTCAAATCATTTATACTCATGTGGTCTACTAACGTTATTATAATAATCTTTTAATTTATACATACATATACTGTTATTTATTCAAAGCTTTTTGTATATTGCTATCTATAATTGATACTTCAAGGAAATATATTTGGTACATTTACATATAGAAGCATCGAACCTTAGTCAATCGAAATATATTATGATTATACAAATTATCTCTTCCAAATGTAATTTTCTTTCTATTGATTTAGTAATTGCATTTATGCAAGACATTTTTTAATTGCAGAGTAAGCGTTAAATAGAAGAGATAAATTACGAGTACATTAGCTCAATTTATTATTAAGCTACTATAACTATACCGCTTTAAAAAATATAATTTCGACTTTTAATTTGATTTGAGTACGCGATAACAAATTGAAAATAGAAACTGAAAACACGTACTTATTCAAGATTGTTCGAAAGTAAGTTTCCAGTTTGAAATGAAGATAACTTTAATACATTTTTAGATTCTGTAAAAATAAAAACACCAAAGTTCGTAAAGAAATGTAGTTTCATTTTTATAAAGAGACACAAGAAAAACTTAAATATCGACATCATATAATCTTTTCTGAGCAATCGTATTTGGATTATTTTCTGCCCATATCTTGTAGTAGGGTGTGTTAACACTTCCATTTAATTCAAAGGCTACCTCATCTGTCCAAAAGATTTTGACTAGTCATTCACCGTTATTTTGAGGCGAATATGCTTAACTTGTTCTTTAAGTTCAAATTGTATTTTTATTTTATAGATACAGGCGAAACTGTCTATAACAAAATAAAACACATAAATAAAAAAGTTTTGCACTAAGTCATAACATTGTAATTAATTATCTGCTGATGATGACAACTTAGTTGTCGAAATATATATACAGAATACGAAAATGAATGTGGAAAGGGGATATATATCAATTTTAAGTGATTAAATCATTAGAATTAACATTGGATATGATGTGTATTTTTAGTTAACATATACTATACATTAATAAATATTAAAACACATAGTTAGCAATTTAAAAAGTATGTATTTAAAGTTGCATTAAATCTGTAATTTAAGTTTTGCATAGCAGAAAGGGAGAAAGAAATATGTGTATACACACACTTTCCAAAGAAGATTGATTGTCATAAATATGAAAAATGTTTTCTTTATGAGAATATTTGATAAAATACTAGACTACGAAGTTCAGTATTGCTCTCTGGGAGGTCGATTACGTTGTAGTTTTCTAATATAGCACAGTAGGATAAACAGCATTTCTTATACATAATGTATTCCATGCATAATTTATAAAATAGAGAGGAACAAAGATCCACAAGCCTACAGCATTATTATTTGTGTTTTTTTAACAATAAGAAATATATGTATACGAGTATGAGACGGAAAATTCGAAACGAAAATAATTTGTCACAATGTTAAACGATTCCACTAATTTATTTCAAAAAGAATATATCTACATACATATATATATATACAAATACTTATATACTGGACTTTTTTTCGAAAACCGGTCACCATTAATTTTACAGCCTCTACAAAAAAAATTTGTAAACTCGTCACGGCGTACGTTTAGACAGTAGCGTTTACTTTGGGGAAGTGCAAGGTAAGCAGCACTTTCAGTATTCAAAATGATAAAGTGAATAAGATTGGTTAATATTTGCAGTTCAGATATATTTCAACAGTTTCTTCATGTTAACTATATTTGCCGTGAAGACTAAACGTTCTTATATGCAGAGAACGATCGCTCGACATCTAATAATGAAATACTTGCATAATTAAAATAATCTGTAATATTTAATGCTCATAAAAAATTTCTTTAATCTCATAAAATCTTAATCTCTTGCTAACACACTACTTACTTTAGCATAACACTACTATTTTTTGTGTCAATAAATACATGTAGCTGTATTTATACAGTATCCACTATTTGCATTGACTCTAATGACTACGAAGAAATTTTTTAATATATTTTGGGGATTTCGCAAACAGTGCTTTCAACATAGTCGAGTAGTTTATGTCACAAGACTGAAAGCATGGATTTTATATATAACATGTGACAAGTTGCCAAATTTTGTTTAAGAAACTGATCTACAGAAAGCATGTTTGCGGCACCACCAGTCATATCAATCATTAAGAGTTGACTTTTTGAAATTTTAAATTTTCTCATCGTATTTAGTACCTCCTTTGCACTTTCGTCGCCAGCATATTTTTCTAGTTTTTCACTACCTAATAAAACTGAAACTTACGGTCTAAGTGATTTCATTCATTGTACATACTATGACATTAAGATCAGAATTCTTTTGACGTTTTTAGTTTTTATTTAATGCAGTTTTCAATTTTATCATGCACTAATGTTACATTTTTTGCAAATTTGTCCACCAAAATTGCCAATACTTGCTCCAGAAAGAGAAATATTATTCATTATCTAATAAATTAAAAGATAGAATACACACAATCAATGTTAATCCTAAATCGAATATAAATTGGCTTTTCTCATAACTTCAATATAATTAAACTGAAGCAGACAAAACTACTAACACAAAGAAAATAACTGTACAAATGAGGTATATGCTCGATCCGAAGAACGATACCTCACTGACGGTCCCTCGACTATAACATCTGCTTTTTCGAAGCGCGCGTTGCTGACCGAACGCTCGCAATACTCAGTTTTTTTACCTAATTTTGATAATTAATTAACATTTTTTTGAAGGTAGTTTCACTAAATACCGTATTCGATCCAGCAAGCTAAATAAAGGTTTCATTAATGTAATGAACATCAATATTCACACCAATTGCATGTGTTTGTTATTATTCTTCGGTAAATGTGGAAACTTACCAGCTTGATTACATGTTGATGTTTGCGTAAAATGATATTTATTGCAGATGATATAGTGCATAATTCGAGAATCTTTCTATGGATAACATTCCATTACGTCAATTATGTTTCAGTACAAATAGTTGCTTCAGATCAGCCAGGCTTGGCTTCATTTTCCAATGTATACTTTGCCACGTAACCAATCACTAATTGTAAATAATTAAGTATTGTCAGTAACATCCTTTAAAGAATTTCCTCTGAAGAAACGCAGAGCTTATAACAATAAAAAATTTGTTTTGTATTTCCATATGCTTTAACGTTAATAAAACAAAATTGTAATTGGAATCTGTCTAAAGATTAAGTCGTAAACTTATGCAAACATTTTTATTTTTATAAGAATCTATGGCTTACTACTAAATATTTTCAGCATGCCTTGTATTCTATTTATGATTATGATTATTTTAGATGATACTGAATTATATTAAAAAATAGTGTAATAAAAAGAATTAAAACTAGGATGATAATCGAAAGGAATGTATTAATATGGACTGCAGGATAGAATCAAATAGAACTTGGTGTCTTTGGTATCCGGTTTCCATTCTGTGCTCAGTAAGTACAAACGGCAACATGAGTGCCAAAAGAAGGATTTATCCCGTCAATGTACATACTGACACATGAGAATAGAATCCTGGGAACACCAAGAAAGATAGTTATGGTCTTTGACAGAGCAAGTGTAGAGTGCTTTAAAAGAACTCTACTAATACGATCAGAGATATCTTGAATATAAGACAGAAGAGCATTGGAAATAGGAAAGAATTAAGAAATAATACAGCAACGAGAAGATCAACAACAGGTCTGAGAATGTTCTTTGCAAGAACGGATGAAACGTCGGCAATTGAAGCTACAATGCCAGATATGCAGTTCAAGTCCGAAAGCCAAAAAGAACTCTTGACAGCGACCGCAGAAGTCTACAAGCAAGATTATTTTTAATATACTAAATAGATAAATTTAGAGATTTTTTAAATAAAAAAAAATATTAAATTTGTATTAAAGCTCACAACATTATTTTAAAATTAAATAATAAGTTACTTCATTACATTTTCGCTTTATTATTTACAACTAAATTGTAATCTAGATAGTTAACGAAACTTAAATCAAAATATAATAGTAATTTTATAAATGCTCATACTTCATCTACGAGAATATTTTATAAAAAGGCATTTTCAGTCATTAAATATTTTATAAATTAATTTATTAAAGAGTCCAGAATAACGACGAAAGGTTTGTTGATATAGTTTTCTTCATGAAGTGAAATCAGAAGTAACATGTTGAACAAGGTTACTTATAACCCATTCCACTTGTGTATATGTGTGTCCCTACATACATACATACAAAGGAATCTAACAGCTACTCTGTATTTAAAAAGGTTAAGAAACCTATTAAATACCACTCACAAATACATACATATAACGATTAAATAACCAACGTTTTCTATGTATGGGAATATAGAAATAATTATTAGGTTCTTAAATTTTACGATATAATTACATAAATTGTTACAAAATGATAGGTTCCTAGTATTTTGATTGTTGGATCGATTCAAAGGAGATCGAATTTAATAAGCGCTTCATGCAGTAATACTAAAAGGTACTCATTATTCAAAGTAGACTAGACAGGTTCACTTCTATGATTAAAATAAACAAATATAGGTGTCTGCTATATGATGGGTATGTAAATATAGAAGTACATAGTTTTCATAATTTGGTACAGTTACATGTACGTTCGTATTTTACAATTTCCCTCACGGCGTTTATAATATATGTACATATCTCAGTCATCTTCTGTTATTAGATTATTTCCTTGATTTCACAATTCTGTTCTGGTGTCTAAGCTTTCTTCATTTCCTATTGTGCCAAGCTGTTCTCTTATCTTTATAATAAATCTTGATACCTATACTGTAATGATTCCAGTACTTTTACAGCATCCTCAGAAATTCCACACAGCTTTAATTTAGGACCATAGAATTATACATAGTATATGTATATATATATATATATATATATATATATATATATATATATATAGTCTTGTCTAATCTGCTGTGCTTCTTTGCAACCCAGTGTAATATTTGAACTAATCAGTGATATATATATATAAATCTACGTTGGTTTGTGTAGAGGAGTGGTTCGTATATGCTGTTTTCTGCCTTCTAATTTTTCGCTTTTATTATCGAGTGTTCCTTTCTTCGGGTACAAATTTGGCGGTTGATCTGGCTTTTGTATGCTTCAGAACAATCTGTGCAGGGTATTTCGTATACAACTTGTGTTTCTAGTTCTAATTTGTTGGCAATATCTTTCTTATATAACCACATGAGAAACAATACAGAGTTTGTCCTAAAAGTAGTCAGGCTAATTCGATAAATCAATTTATTGCCAAGAAACTTACGTCGATTTAATTGTCTCACATAAACTTTCTCCCAGTGGTGTCTGTACACCCGTGATTCGTCTCCGGTAACAATATCGTCGAAATTTAGGTCTTTATGAACACCATCAAGAAATTCTTGACAAATTATCATTCAGCCGGTCTTTTATTCATCCGTCGAAACTTTCGGCAGCATCTTTCAACAAATTTTGTTCATTGCCAAATTTTCTGTCACAATCCGATACACAAGAGTTTTTGGTACGTTTAAGTCTTCAGAAACCATTTGAATACTTAATCTGCAATCAAATTCCAACAGATTTTTCACTTTTACCACATTGTCTTCAGTTTTAAGTAACTGATGAGGAATATAAAACAATAAAACTGAACGAATTACGCAAAGCACTCAGAAAAAATGCTTTGAAGCAGGTTTGAAGAGCGACACACAAGATACGAGAACGAACAAAAGAGAAAGCCAACAATTAAAACTAAATTTTGTTACAGTGCGTAAAAGGGCCGCATGTTAAGTAAATACGACATCAACTCGATATGTTCAATAGCGAATGAAATTTCCCAAATTTTAAGGAATCCTCCTTATCTTTATGATAAGGCAACAACAATGATTTCATTGTTGTTGCCTTCTTCAGTCAATTACACATTATATGTACTTCTAAATTGTATCGATCACTATTTTTGAGCAAAAGCCCTGTTAAAAAGTGACAAAATTACAAAAGTCTTAAGTAGAAACGATATTCTCACTTTAATTATTGTTAAATAAGGATTCATATTTCAGTTTTAATGGAAGTTTATAACATTATAATGAAAATTATTTTCTCTATTATGTAAAGTAAAACAAGATATTAAATACAAACTTATAAAGAAATAATAAATTGTTTATAGTAGTAAAAATAAGAGCATTACAGCATAATCCTATGGTATCAACACAAATATTGTATATCGTAGCATACTAAACAAGTTGCGTGAGTGTGATAAGTAATTAAGAGAATTACAGGCACTGTTCAAAAGGTATGAAATTTAGAATTAAGAGAAGAACAATTCATTAATAATTGGAGAGAGGAGAAGAATATTACAAAAATTACTTCAGGCGCTACATAACTAGTTTAAAAATTCTTAGAACTATTGATCATAGAACTGGGAGGACTTTATCAAATAAGATTTATGTATATTTGAAATATATTAAATGGTTTTACCACGGATCCTGAGGCATTTTTGTCTGTTTAATGGTTTTGTAATATCTCTGTGTACTGTTACAAAGAGTAGTACGAGTGAAAATATATATATATTTAATCAAATAATTTGGTTTTAACTCCTATTGATGCATCTAAGGCTAGAAAGTTTATTTTCGAAATTTCTTCGAAAAAGTCAATCGTTTATGATTCCTTGTTTTTATATGTGAATATTTGAGCCTATGCTTCATACAATAACAATATATATTTGTAGTGGTTTGTTTGGGAGTAAAGTTAGCGGAAGACAGCTTCTCCGTAAATAATTATGTATTTATATGGTTACTAACAATATTTTTAAAAACGGCGTATTTACAAAATATTTAAAGAATCACACTACGATGTTATACATATCAGAATAATTTGATGTCATGAATCACAGTTATTTACTAAAGAAAGAAATGGAAAACTACGGTATTCGAAATAATATCTTTAGAATGTATCTTAGTATAAATACAATTTAACTAAAAAATAACACAATTAAAGATAACATTTCTTAAACATATATTAATAAAATTGGTATTCCGTAAAGTTCGATATTAGTTGGTCTCTTTCATCTCCATGAGAGTATTCAAAAAATATTATATTTATTTGGAAAATTTCTCTTTTTTCCTTCAAAGTATTGCCCAATTGAAGCAATGCACTAGTTCGAACGTGCTTCCAATTTTTAGAATTCCTCGACAGGAATGTTGCTTATGGCCTCTTACAAATTTTGCTTAACTTTATCCGCATCAGAAAAGTGTTTCCGCTTGAGTTTCTTTTAATGAATGGGAATAAGAAAAAATCATACGGTAAATCACCATTCCTTAAATTTAAGGTGTCAAGTTTCAATAAATTCACCACGAAAACATTTCTATTGTATATTGAAACTGGAATTTTTGCCCTTGTTTATCCCAAATATAAATTTACTAATGCTATTGTTACACATTAAAAAAATTCTTTAGGCTTAAATTGGGTAAATCAGTGGTAATTTTAATAATTAAATAGTTTTTACTAACCAATTTTTTTTGTTACCTATAACAAAAAGATTGGTTGCATTATTTCTTTGGTGTAACCATTCTTATTATGACATTTTTTGCATTGTTAATAGGGGCTATTACTAAAAATTCTATAGTAGAATGCTACAATTCATTATTGTGGATAAAAAATATTAACGTTTACTTATTGCTGCCAAACCAACACATATACATCATGTAACTAGTGGTTTCATTAAAACAAAATTAACTTTAAATATTTTTTAAACATTTTCTAAAATCAACTTCGTAATATCTGAAATAATTATATTATGTCATTGGGATTTCATTAAAGAGGTCACTACATTTAAATAAGTTTTCTTAAGAAGATAGAGAGTGACGATGATTACATATTTGAAAAAGTAAGACCAAAAATTGTCTGGAACGAGGGATAAACCTTGAAATAAAAAAAATTTATAAACAAAAACAATTTTAAATATTATGGTCAGCAGGATTTCAAAATTCATTCAATACATGTGAAATAAATAGTTACGCCGTTTAAATTTCCTAAAACTTTGTATGAATAAGTATCACTGTTGAAGTTAATGTTCGAATAACTAACTTAACATACATATGTATGTACGAGGTCTGATCAAAAAATAACCGTTATTATCAATTTTTTCAAAAAGTATTTATTTATTCATCAATAACTATCTTGTTTCCTTCAAAGTAATCTCCCTCAGATATAATACACTTATGCCAGCGTTTTTTCCAATCCTCAAAACACTTCTGAAACGCGCTTTTTGGTATCGCCAACAGCTCCTGTTTCGATTTTTCCTTTATCTCCTCAATCGTAGCAAAACGCTTTCCTTTCATCGGTATCTTCAGTTTTGGGAAGAGGAAAAAGTCGCAGGGAGCCAAATCTGGTGTATAAGGTGGTTGAGGCATGATTAGGGTGTTGTTGTTGGCCAAAAAATCACGAACAAGCATTGGTGTGTGAGCTGGTGCATTATCGTGATGTAGAATTCATGATTTTTTCCCACAATTCCGATCGTTTGAGCCATATTGCTTCACGCAAACGTTGCATAACTTCCTTGTAGTATTCCTTATTAACCGTACGAACTATTGGTAAGAACTCATGATGCACCACGCCATTGTAATCGAAGAAAATAGTGAGCAAAACCTTCACATTTGATCGAACTTGGCGTGCATTTTCTCGGCCTTCTGTAAAGCGCTTGTATCACCTATAAACACTTTTTTGAGACAAAGTAGACTCGCCGAATGCCACAGTCAACATTTCAAGTGCCTTGGAGCACTTTATTCCATTTTTAACACAAAATTTAATACAGTTTCTTTGATCCATTTTTTCGAATAGTAAAAAATCGAAGAGCACACCAAAACACGACTAACCTTTTTATCTGTCAAAAACAAACTGACAGTTCAAAATGGCTGATATTGCCAACATATATAACAGACATGTGTACCAACATAACAGAAAAAAAATGCGAAAATTGATCATACGTAACTCACGAAATTTGAAAATAACGGTTATTTTTTGATCAGACCTCGTACATAAGTCTTTGTAATCAAACAGTATCCATGCTTTTGCTTTACTTCAAATACAAGCATTATAAAACCTGATCAAAGCTGTGTTATTGAAGTGATTTGTATTCTTAGAAATTTAAGAAAAAAAAATTCTGTCCTACATACTGAGAACACGTTAATTAATTTAATTTCATGTCAAACAAACTCAAGATCATTAATTGTTTAAATACGTTGCAGAACACAACTATCAACATTAGATGTGTGTGTGACTCAAAGTTAAAGAAAATATGCAATTCAATAATAATTAAAATTCCTCTTCGTTAAGGTAATTAAAGAGTATGTCCTATTTAAAATATCTAATGATAGCTTGATAAAAGGTGTATTATAAAATACTGAAACTAACAGATTTACAATACAACATGGAATAAAAATTTGTACATATCTATCATTCTTAAACCATTGTAGGTACATGTATAGCTTTATAGAATATATAGTTTTACTAAAGCGAATGATATATCAGGCTATAAAAAATAAAATTATATGTTAAGATGGTAAATATCGTACATTTTATCAGATATATTATATATGTATGTTGTTCACTCTATAAAAACAGCATCTCAAAGATTATCATTAAACAGAATTTGAAGTATGTTTATGAGTATATATTCTAACATATTAATGACTATTAGATTATATGGCGTTATGTAGATTTATGTTCAACATTTATTTACCTATTAATTAATACTTGCAATACTAATATTATAGAAACTTAATGCCAAATAAATATAAAAAAGAATGAACGAGCTGCATATGTATTTTGAATACTTTGAAAAATAGCTCGATGTTATTATAAGCTAAATTTCGAAATATTTTCTTAATAAAACAGTGTTAAGAAATAGAAAAGTATATAAAATAATAAAGTTACTATCCTATAATATGTCATTAACATGTAGATGTAACATAGTTGTTACAAATGTACAAGAAATATATTAAGAAGTTAGAGATGCTTTAAAACAAACATTGAAGAACGAAATGAAGAATTGAATCAATTATTAAAATGGTTTGGATATTTCATGAACATAGAAAAGGATGTGCTAGTTAGAAAAGTAATAAAAGCGTGTGGGTAAGAAGAAATGAAAGAGGAGTTAAGAAAGGGAAGGCCGAGAAAAACGTAAATAGAATAGAAAAGTTAATAAAATAAAAAATATTGAAGAAATAGGAAAGTTAATCAGAAGTAAAAACTTAAATTTAAATGAAAAACAGAGTTATACAATTCTATAATACGAAACATGGACAAAAACATGAGAATTGAAAGAAGTTAAAAAATATTGGCTTATCTTCAAAATTGACAGTTTGATGTTCGACGTAACGAGCAATATTCCAATTTTCGGGTGGGGAAGGAAAGTATAAGCGCAAATAACAATACAAACAAAAGAAAATAGAAAAACAAACATTCATGGTGAAATCGTATAATAATTGTAATAATGAAATATTCTGTGCACTTTATATTACGAACAGAATACAGAATATAAAAATATATGTAATACATTTGCACCCTATTAAAACTAAAAATACTTGTATGTATGAATGAAACTAGAAAACTCTTGAAAAAAAGCTTTAATTTTCAAAATAATTTACTTTACTTTATACGCAATTTTCTTTTCTTCGAAACCAATCATCAAGCTAATCTTTCTACATTCCTTTCGACAGCTGAACATATCCATCGTGCCATGCCCTAAGAAATTTCTCATTCTTGGAAAACTTTATCTCTTTCAGCTTATATTTTCACAGAGGGACCAATGCAGTCACCTGAAGCGAAATTTGTGATTGCAGGATTTACATTTAACCAATATTTTTGAATGCTTCAACAGTTGTGAGCAAGGTAATTTTGATGGAACCTGTGGTTGATTAATTTAATCACTGAAGGTTGATATATAACCCCTTGCCACATTAATTTTCGTATTCTGTATACGTATTTCGACAACTAAGTTGTCATCATCCGCAGATAATTAAACAGTGTCGCACCTGGAAAACTACGGTAAAAATACCCGTACAAATTCCGCACGCGGTCCGTACCACTGAAAGCCAAAACGTACACAGTGTACGTTTTGGCTTTCAGAGAGGCTTCGAAGCTGGCCGTGACAACGTTGAAGCGAACATGCTTCATAACAGACGCTTCACCATAAGCAGTCTTTCAGACGATTTTCCTGAAATTTCTAGGTCAGTGCTGTACAAGATTGTTTCTGAAAAGTTGAAGTTTAAGAAAGTGTTCGCTGAGTTTATTGACTCGTTATAACAAAGAAGGTGACGCTATGTTGAGTCGTATCATAACGGAAGACAAAACATAGGTTTCACATGTCATGCACAAATCGAAGCAACAGAGCATGGCGTGGAGACGCACACGATTTTCTGTAAGGGTCCAGACCAAACAGACTCTGTCCCAGTGAAAGATCATGGCGTCCATATTTTGGGATAGTCAAGGTGTTTTGTTGGTCAATTTCATGCAACACGGAACCACCATAAATGTGGTTGCCTACGACCAAACCCTGCGAAAGCGACGCAGAAGTTTTAAATCTAGATTAGTATTATCTAAAATTGTATGAGTTATTATTATTATTCGTGATGATAATTCATAAATTTATTTGACACTAGTAATGATTCATTTTCGTCAAAGAATGGCTAATATTCAAAGAGATTGCAATTTGCAAAGATTCATTTATGATCTATGACAACAATCATAGAATGTAGTTAATTGGAAATTAAATTAGAATAAGATTTTATTGTTTTGTCCTGGATTTAAATATATCTTGATTTTGTTATTTAATTTTTTTTTATATTATTAATATAGTTCATATTAATAATGAACCTGATTATCTTTTTTATTTTGTAGTTAAAATGAATATTCGTAATAAGCAATTTTGCGTAAATTCAGAAATTATAAAAATTAAAATCAATTTATTTATTTCATCGTTTTTTATTCATTCAAAGGTGAATAAGTTATCTTAATTAAAATTCAATATTAATTTATTATAGCATAATTTTGCTTCCATTTATTAACGTATATTGTATTTTCTTGCTTTTAAATTACAATAATATGAGTTGGATGGATATGAGAGGATCTGCATATGAACCATCATCACATATACCGAGTTTAGTCATACCCTAATATCTAATTGTTTTCTTAATAATAAAAGAATTACAAAGGTATTGAGTATAATAATATCTAATATGCAATTGCTTAAATATAAGCATAAGTAAGTTTAATAAACGTAAGTATAACATTTTAATTATCTTACACAAGCAATAGTCTATATTATGACATTTTGACATCTAAGATGGTGCTTAAATATAAATATATACATACCTTTACACTAAAAGAGTATTTTACAACAATATATGATGAGCTGGTTTATGACCCAGTGATAAGTCACTGCCTATCACAACAAGGGTCTCGGGTTCGAGTTCAGTGGCTTCTCTTTCTCGTTTAAGCAAATGTTGACAGACAAAGATCTTAAATAAAACCATGAGAGCGTGCATAATAATATAGTCTGTCAAAGCCCCCTGGAATTGGGGCGTTAAACTGATACTTTCAGAAACTAAATATCTCTATGAAAAGAAATAATTTAACAACTTACAGTAAATACAATACCAGAATATTAACAAACTCCAGTATACATACAATTGCCGTTCCTCCTAACTTCTGCAATTTGCAATTCACGTATTGTGCAAAGATTTATTATGATGTTGATACCCTAATACGAGGGGAATAATTTTCTAATTAACAATGAAACAAAAGACCTACTAAATATTATTATAATTTTATTTTTCAACGTACTTGCGCTATTTATCTTGCAACGTCGCCTTTCAATGACATCGTTGGACGAAGCCAAAATCGGCCAATGTGGTGGATGGTCCAATACGTGAAGAATGGATAGGACTGTCTTGTAAACTCACACGTTGTTATAAACAACGAAGACTACTTTGTGACGCAAATTTGCCCGTACATAATTTTCTTAATGTATTACTTCAAGTAACCGATATTATTTTAGCCCCATGTATTCGACAAGAATAACTTCTGCTCAGTTGGGACAGTTTCAATAGATTCACGACCCCACCGAAATTATTTTGACTAATATTTCAGTATAAAATATGATGGAATCTCGTCCCCGTAGATCGCAGTCATTCGTTCCCGAATTGTTTTACGACTTTCTGTTTCTTTGTCAAAAATTTATTGACACCAATTTCCTAAACTGATTTTTTATTATGAAACTTTGAAAAGCATAAAATAATGAATAAATTAAAGTTAAATCTGACACATAGAAAAATTGTCACTATTGAATATTACTAGACAATGCAAAATTAGTTGCTTCTATTATGGTTATGTAGATTTTTTCTAGTTTCCCCTCATATATGGAAAGAAGAATTTCCTTTCAGTAAGTCTTATATATTTGGATCTATTGATTCAATAAATCCAAAATGTCGATTATTGCTTCTAACAATAACAAATGCTTAACTGCAACCCTAAGACTGTAGTTTAGACTAAGTTATTTACAATAATGTTAACAAATAATATTAATATATTAGTAGGGGAAATAAAAAA
Organism: Dermolepida albohirtum; assembly: GCA_031893035.1. Classification (NCBI taxonomy): domain Eukaryota; kingdom Metazoa; phylum Arthropoda; class Insecta; order Coleoptera; family Scarabaeidae; genus Dermolepida; species Dermolepida albohirtum. Next base: position 55,871 of record JAVIWB010000109.1, on the reverse strand, counting down.
AGGTATTAGAAACATAGAATGGAATAGCTTTCCCTCAAATCTATGCAACATTGTTAGCTATTTATTTATACCAAAATGATTTATATAGTGTCAACGTTAACTGCAGAATTAAGGTAAATATCTACTGATTCATAATATGTTTAGCATAGGGAGACTTTCCATCAGTATAGAGTACTGGATAGTAAAATAATCAGATACATTAACTAAAATAATGATGCTAGTGCAAGGAAAGTTCGCAGAAGAGCTTCAGATCGATCGAGCATATACAACTTTTAAATTAGATACTGTAGCATCCATAACATGTCTCACAATTGAAGTTGTGCGAGTAAGTGAAAAAGGAAGGCATATAGAAGTAGATACTCATATGCGGAGTTTGCCGGACTGTATGCAATATGATATATGAAAGTATGGACAACCTCGTTGGTCAGACACGACTTTCCAACTTTACTAATATGGTACATTCTATTAAGCCTAAAATAGAAAAGAATAGACATGTATGAAGAAGACAACGTGCTTTAACGCAGGGACTTTTTTATCATTCCTCGAAAATTGAGTAAATACATAAAGTATGTAATTACTAAGTGGTATGTGAAATTAAATATTAGAATACTGTATATAAATTGTATAGGTACGCACTTCCATATTATCATTTTATTATTATTATAAATTTATAGTTCTGTACAATTAAACCAAAAAATCGTTTATATATTCATTAATTGCTGCATATAATAATTGTTACTAAATTATAAATAATATCTGTGATATTAGTTTATACTGTTAAAATATCTAAGACCGGTTGGCGATAAAAGATCACTGTTTGTATTCTAGAAGTAGATTGATTTTAATCCTATAATAATAAAACATAAATAAAGCATACTGGAATGTCGAATTAAAAAAAAGTATTTCTTATTATTAGATTACGTTGAATATGTACCACGTAAGTCCAATTTCGTTATGATTTCAGTTCACTGAAAGCATTTAAAATCTAATTAAACGATTAACTGTTCCAACATATCATAACTGCTTTTAATTAAATTTAAATAATGATCAGATTTTGTAAAAAAAACTTTTATGTTTTCATTTCGCCTACTGAACGCAAGTACTTTATATTTTCTTTATTTACTGTAAATCTAATTTCGAGCATTCACATTTCTCGAATGTCTTTTGGATTGATGTAACGGTACATGATTATAAAAAATCGAATTAAACACTAATTTGAAATATCGTGGTATTATTTGTTATGGATAATATAAATGTATGTAGTTTGTCTGAAATTGAAGTGGATTGGCGTCTACTCAAATAATTATTTATGGTTGCGCTAGTTATAAGGCATAACGCGATTTAATTATATACACCTAAGAAGTGATGTGAAGTCGCTTTTTATTTTATATTAAAAAATATTGTTTTGTTATTTGAATATAGAAAAGAACGAGCTCTTTACAATTCCAATAGAAAAAAATATGAAATACTAAATCTCTTTGAATGGGCTTATTTTGTACTAGGGCATTATAACATATTAACAACCAAAAACATCCAAATTTAATCCTTTAATAAATCGAATTAGTGGAAAATGTGATTAGAGAAAGAGTTATAAAATAAATTCAATATATTACTCTCTTACTAGGCCAATTAAGTATAGATCATAGACTCTATTTATACCTATTGATAATGACTGCATTTAAAAAGGTGTTAAGATTTAAATCAATATATACATCACTTTGGGATAATTATTTATTACTTATATTAATTATTATCCTTTTCTTGGAATTTAATTCAGAGTCAATATAGAATCTTCCATTAAATTTTTCAAATAGGTAGGTGAATAAATTCGTAGCGTTTTATTGAAATTAAAATTTGTTAATTTTTTTAAGAAACATAACACTTGAACTAATTAAGAATATATTACCATAAATTATTTACGATTGTCTCCCAACGACATAGCAGCTTTTTGATTCCATGTTTTCCCTAACCTTGAGGATTGCTTATATCAAAATGTCCCTCCTCAAATCGAGAAAACCATTTCCATACTGTCTGTACTTGTCTTAATAACGTTTTAACTATAAATGACAAATAATTCTAGTTACCGATGCATTAACTCTTTTGTTGCAATTAAACAAAAGGATCTGCTGGAAATGATCGTACATAGAATAATCTTTGGGCAAATTCAAAAACTATTCAGTTAAACAACAACGACTTTAAAATAACTTAGACATATGCCTAACAATTTCTTTAACGTACTCTCATTCGAAAAACGCTACAAATTTATGCATCAACCTGATATAATTGATTGTACACATACGTGTCGACGTTTTCGATATTGGGAACTACATATGTTATGATTTGTCTAGCTAATCCAGGAGGAAAGTAGGGATGTGGTTTATTGGTCGTTAGTCATGCGTTCATTCTTTAAATAGGTAGGTTAAATTTAAAACTAGTGCTTCTTATTATTAAAGAATGTAAGTATTTTAATCCAGACATGAAAAGCTACCGAAAAGATTATTTACTATTGTTGCAAAATATAAGGAAAGGCCTGTAAGCTTGGGACGTAATACAATACAAAAAAATTATAGTATAAATATCATCCAATGGGTTGCTATCTTCAAAACCTACCTGTTGCCAAAGAAAAGTCAAATAAAACGTACCTACTCGTTTCGGTCAGTGTATTGTAAAATTAGAAAAAAGAAAACATTCATAGGCAAAATTGTATAATTGAGAAATTACCTCTAACACGAATAATTTTAAAGCCTATCACTTCGACTTAAAATTGCTAAATCGTATTTTAATCAAATCATTTTTAATATGCAAGATGTTATAAATTGAAAATGAAAATGGTAGGCAAAACTGATTTTTATGGAATGTAATTTTTCAGAAGTTCCAATTTTTAATAGAAGCACCGTAGGAACTCTTTTAATCATTTAACACAATATAAAGTATTTTTTGGGAAAGCGTTTGATTTCACTAGCAATTCAAATGAATTTTATGATAGAAAATATTTTCGATGGTATTAGGTTAAATATTTCACAATTCATAAAATCACATCATTGTCATTAACAAGATATAAAATCATATGAATGGAAAACAAGTTTATAATGCATCTTGCGCAAACTACGAATGGAACTTATATGTATGTATATACGTGTTTGACGAACGGCTAATGAGAGCATTTCTAGGCTGATGGCGACTTGTTTCTGAGAATACGAAAGCCATATATAAATATGTAAATAATATTAATTAATTAAGAATTCCATAATAACGTGATACGATGGTAAAAACATGATCACACGTGTTTGTCTTATCCACTTTTTCCTAGTCTTAATTCTTAAAAGAACAGACGAGCCGAAAAAGCAAAAAATTTATCAGGCCATCTCTACAAATTTCATGTGTACTTATGTAAGTAATTATACACTTGTCTCAGGATATTTCAACACGAAAGAACCATACTTTCGTCTTATATCTAACGGTAGGAAGACACAAGATTAAGTAAAGTAAGACAACCATAATTTCTATTTATGTAAGAACGTACGGTAACTTGTTTAAGTGTTACAACTTCTCTAAACATCTCCGAGACATCTTATTAAGCGGTCATTTTAAATTTTTTTCTTTTTTTGCCTACAGGTATGTTACCATACGTTTATGAAAGATGTGTCCGCTATTCTGTGATATGTTCTAAACAAATTACAAAGTTAGTCGGTAATTTGAAATATGGTAATTAGCTATGAACAAGAGTTTACATTCTTACACCTTGTTGATGTCTGTCTCTAAATATGTAGTTCTGTAATCTTATATCATTATTTGATGTATAAACGTAATACTAGAAAATTACTTCTTTCATCGTTTATTCTATTGTTTAGTTCGGATTTAAATGTGACTAAAAGTATCACATTCCGTTCAATTATATGCGATATTAATATAATTTACACCAATAACAATCAAATTTTCTGTTTCTTCTTGGTTATTTGAGAATGCATATCCGTCAATGTTTCTGAATATTTGCTATAATTTTTGTATTTTCTAAAGCTCTTTGATTTTATCTAAACATAATCTAGTAGCTTTATCTCACTACAAGGTAATTTTAATATTTCTGGTTGAGAACTAATGTCAAGGCTATTAAGCCGTTTTTTTTGAGTGGTTGAAGCTACAATTCAACCATCATTTAAGTTTTAGTTACGAGCTTGTGAACTTTTTCGTGTATAGAATTTAAGTTAATAAAGTTTAAATTTATAATCCCATCATTTAATCACTGACGAATGTCTAAGATTTTCAATTTTGTTAGAAGAAGGACGTACAATGCGTTATGTCGCTAATTTGCTGGGCATTAATCATGTGACAGTCAGTCGAATGATTAGAATATTAAGGGAAACAGGATCACAGTCGAGAAGAGGTGGTCATGGTAGAAAGTGACACACAACTGCAAGCTTTCAGAAATAGGCGAATAACAAGCACAGAATTGAGTAACCAGCTTAAGGCGATCAGAAATGTTAGAGTCAGTTTTAACTGTAAGGAGAAGGTTGAGGAAAGTAAGATCGAATGGTAGAAGGCTTGCAGTTGGAAATTATGCAGATTAGACAGTTGATGATTGGAAGCAAGTTTGGTTTTGGACGAGATTATGTTAATCTGGTACGAAGACTTCCGCGGTCGTGGTCCATACTATCTGCTTCTTTTCGTACCCATTTGTATGGCACATTTTCAGGGCTGAACTACTGCACTGAAACTGGCGTAAGTCGATGGTGGACGGGTTTATAAACCCGTCCATCATCGACTTACGCCATTCATCCTATTCATCGTCTACTTTACCAAAATCGCTTGCAGAAAAGGCTAGGCGTGATTGCAAAAAGTGAATATTTAATGATATTCTGCAACCCAAGTTTTTGTAGTTGTCTAATAAATCAGTTACCCCAACAACATAATCATCATCTCTTGTATTACCCAAAGATTGATGAACAGTAGTTTTGAATTATGATCGAGCAGCTACCCTAGATTTGTGAGTTAGCATCAAATTTTGGATCTTTTAATAATTTCCTGATTTATGGCCCAACAAAAATGCTTTCTTTCAACTTTGCTTCACTTAGTTTGGAAAATATTTCCCTGAAATGCCTGAAACCCTGGCATTCCTTTTAAAGGCTTTGCCAAAGTCCTTTATCAGACCTAATTCTATATGAAGTGGAATAGAAATGAATTTACTCGACTTATCTAATAGAACATTTAGCACATTTTCCGTTCAGTAAGTATAGTTGTACAGGTTATGCACAATATGTAAGGCGCAAATTTTTTATCCATACTACCAAGAACACAATCAGTATAGTTTATAGGCATTTTAAACTAATTTGATAATCGACTTTCCTTGGGTCCTTTGGAGTACACTTGCCATACACATAACAACAATTGTTAGGATGGTTTATGCAACCAGGATGATTCATTTATGCAATTAGGTCTTTACTACTTATGTTGTACTCACTTCGAGGAAAAAATATTTCGAAATTTCACTAAGCCACGCAAGACAAATAAGACTGAAAAACGACACGATCAGCAAAAAGAAAATAGATAAATAAGAAAACCGACTGACACGATACATGGTTCAATACGTACTGATACTGTTCTGCTGGTCGTTCCTTTTCCCAAGCTTAATATTCTGCTGCTATATTGAAAAATTTTTCAACTGTTAAAACATCAAAATAAAGATTAAAACTTGCATAGTTGTTCATTTATCACTATTTTGCTGTGAAAAAAAGTTGGAAATCATATGAATGTATACAATTTTTTTGAAACGTCTTGTAAACCTTACGTGATAGGACATTTGTGAAGGCCATTTCAAATTCTTCATAATAAAATCTTTATTTCAAACCAGATGTAGAATGTCTGTTGAATAGCGTATTGTAATACCATTTTAAAATCCACCATTAAAATTTTATTTTTGTTGTTTCGATAATTATGTATAATTAATACAAAAATATATTTAAAATGTGATGAAGTGAAGCTACATAATATTGAGTTCGTACAATTTTTCCAATTATTTTGTATGCGTATTTTAAAAAGTTAGGTTGCGTGTCAGTTGTTCATTACCTTTAAAGAAAAACATTACAAACCAGTTTTTCTTGTATAGTTTCTGGTAATCCTAAATAATTTGGTATTCGAAATCAAATTTATACTCAGAGTCGACTATACAACGTTGACAGTAGTATTGACTAACGCATCGAATCAGATTATTATGTAAATATAAATAGCTGAAACGCAATTAAGTATTTACAATATCGTGGCGATAATAAATACATAACTATTATAAATTTAAATAATACGCACTAAAACCGGTTGTCCTGCTTATAATGTTGGTCTATTTTAAAAATTTTAATTTTACCACTAAATAATAGGTTTTCTCTATCGTTTTAAGATTTGTAGTTACGATCTTTCAAAAATAATCCAGACATTTAAACTACTCTATAGAGATTCTTATGCATTGTTCTACACAATTAATGGATATTCTGCATAATTGACAAATAAAAGTCCTGCCGGTTAATATAGCATCTATAACTATTTCTATAAACTAACTCCAACATTTTTAAACAAGTACAAATACAGCGAATTGTCTTAACATGAAAACGCATGTGTTAAAGCGATAGTAGTTGGAGTGCATGAAGCACTTTTTGGTAAGAATCCAAAAGTTCATCTCTGTGATTGGAAGTCTTGCAATTTTGTGTAAGGCCCGAAGCTCAAACACGTTACGATCTATCAGAGACAGAGACTTGGAAGACCATGAGTTAGTTGGAATGTGAAATAACACAACGAAGTGTTTGGAGTCAAAGCGTATTTTCTGGACTTTGAAATCGTTTCTTGGAAAAGTAAAATGTTTGACGAAGGCAAGGGCGAAGTCCTAGAAACGGTCGATACCTGTCGTAAATGGCACATAGAAATCGCGCTCTTAATGCAACCCAGATTCGAAATGTTTACTATTGCTAACGGAAGGCTACCAACACAAACAATAAGATATTGTTTGCATACGTCTGATTCATATGCTCGAAGATCGTTGGTTTGGATTCGTCATATTGCAGAGCATAAAAAGCACGTAGAATGTAGACAAATGAATATACCAACTAGAGTCATAATGAACTGGGATGAGTATTATTCAGTGACGATACCAGGTTTATATTGCTGACAAATAGATGTACTTTCATTTGGCGCGAACAATGTAATGCATGGTACACCGACCTTCATTTCATAGAAGATGGAGTTCCTAATACCCAGAGATGTATGGGTGGGATTCTGCAACATATTGTTTTTTGTATGCAGCAGCAGTGAGAGAGACTTTATGGACGATAATGCTCGCCCTCATCGAGCAAACATTGGGAACAACTGAACTGAAAAAGTTGATATAAAATACGGGCTGGTCAACCTATTCCACAGACACGCTTGAGAGCAACAGACAACGCTTGAGATGTTGCACAAAATATGCGACCAAAAACGTTTCGCCCAGAAATGAGTATATATCAGTATATTCTTTTGAAAGAATTAGTGCAATAAAATTTTAGCAAGATTCAATAGTTAGTTCTGTTTGTTGATCTATGTTAAAAAATGGAACATTTTATATTATAATACTAAATCAATGGTTTTTTTAAATTTATCATTTTATGAAATTCTTTTAAGCAATGTATAATACGACGAATCAACATACACTTCTTAAGAATTTTTGACCTTTATTTTCAAAAATGAAAAAATATCTCTTAATGTTCCGAAAAGTCTTTTTAAAAACTAGTGGGTTAATAATAACACATTACATTCCATCTACCCTAAAAACGCTGTTCTATTCATAACATATCATTATGGAATTTCTCTCCACGTTCAATACTAACAAAATCATGACCTAAGGGCTCACTTTCAACTACATTATTAAGTCTAAAGTAGTTCCCTTTATTTTTAGTGTCTTGTTTCCAAGAAGACCTTGAAAATCATATTTAAACGAGTCGACTGCTTGACTATGTAGTAATTTTTCGATCGTAGACCCAACGAATGTCACCCTACAATTTAGTTTCCTTCCACAAAAATCACGGTTATATGTAAAATAGATGAAATGTCTTGATGAGAGATGTATCTTTAACGTTTTGCTGTACTGAAATGAAATTATCGTTTTGTTTGGTCTTTAATTAAATAATATTGTATACAACACTATTTTGTAAAGCTATTCTCTAGACCAATCAATAACTTTTAGATAGTTACAATTTTGTTGTTGCATAGACAACTTTCAATATTAGCGCCACATACTTTCACATGTCTACTTCACTTTCCAACACCAGCGTATGATGTAGATAATCATTTGAACTAAGCAGCAATATCACTTTTAAGCTCTTGTAAACTCTAATGTTCTGACACTACTACTCTTCTTTGCAATTGTCTCTTGTCCTTTGCTTCTTCTCTTCAATCTGTAACTCCTACCTCTTTCTTGACTTTTTCTAGACATCTCTTTTATGGGTCGTCCTTTTCTTCCTTTTCTTTCTTCTGTTCTAATTAAAGTTCATTTCGCCATGCAGTATAAATCCCAACCTTCTGGGTTTTTGTATTCTCATTATTTTAACAATGCTTGATTTATTGAGCAACTCTTCTATTTCTTTGTTTGTCTTTCTTCTAAATTTTTACTCAATTAATAAATTTTTCTATACCATATTTCCAATTTGTTTCCATCCTTTATATTATTAACAACAGGCCTTAATATCGCTTGGTGTAATCTTATTTCTGTAGTGGTTATTTCGGTAATAATATAGTACATATTTGTTCTTAAAACTGTCGTTAACATCTCTGATGTACTAACATTAAAATAATTTAAGATTTAAATAGTTTTGATTGTTTAAGTGATGTTTCCTCAAGTACATATTCAGACTTAATATAAACAGTACCAAATAAAATACCCATTCTCTTTTATGTACCGAAAATTATATTAACCTGTATAATTTTTTAGTGCTGTCAAAGAATTCATATAATAGTAGTTACGACAGTCTTTTTCTAACATAACCATTAATCATACTCAAAATTGAAGCAACTGTAATATTTTAACTGCTTCTTCTATCCTTATGCTCGCATTTACAATTATATTTAACAACGTTATTGAAATTCATTTTATAATCTTTTGGGTAACCATAAATAATCATCCTTTTCATACTTTAAAAAGGTTTATAAAAGACTCTGCTTACAAAGAAATGACACGGTTATTTTGAAGATGTACAAGACTACTTTTTACATAAAATGTTCAAGTACATAGTTACAAAAAAAACTTTTATTTTACGCTTAAATCCGTTCATTGGATATCAACGATTTTATGCCATCATTGTTGTCACTATTTCTGTGAAAATTATTATTACTTCATTATATACGAAACGTCTTTATAAATGAAATGTAACAACTTACTTAGATAAACAAAAAAATGAAGTTATTTTAATCGTCAATGAACCGTGTGATTATCTTGTGAAAGAAACAAATCATTCAACAACTGTGTTCTCAGAATAATCAATATCTCTTACTTTAAGGAGGCTTTAATTTTACATTTAATTCATCGTGGAATCGAGATATACTAGAAGGACAATACATAATAAAAAGGATTTCGTTTATTCTTCGTTAAGAATGCTATACCATTCTGAGAAAAGATCGACAAGAAGTAGGTAGAGAATGAGTATTACCAATGCTATTACGTAGTGTGTCTTCGTTGAAGTAACACGCTTAAAATTCTATATAAAGTTACCATTATCGTTCCGTAATGTACGAAAAAGGTCGCAGTCGGTTTATTTCTTCTAATTAATTACATCGTTGCACCTTTCGAAGGAAATCTAACAAGTACATATTAAGCGTTGCATTCTACATGGACAGTGAAATGCAGCAATTCAAGTTTTTCATTTTCAGTTAATTCTATACGGATAATTCTGTTGTATTTCTACATAAACTAAATATACTTGATTGTTAAGATCGTTACTTTGTAAAATTCCACTAGACTAAGGAATAAATAAAACGTTTTGTTTAAATTTCACACTACTATATATTTACTGTGATTAATTTCGTCTGTTAGGACATCATCGAGCAAGTACAATACAGGTTACATTCTCCTTTATATAAGAAAATGGAAAGCAATAATTAAATACGTTTACAAGAAAGGCATAGAGATAAAATATATACTCAATGACATTAGAAGTGTTACACCTAGAAGGAATAGTTTCCTGGACGTGATTTTTTGGTAATGTGATAAGCTTAAGTCAAGAATGAAACGATCAGATTTCCAAGAAATTTTATTAACATTAATTTAAAAAAAATCAATAATGTGTTTGGCGACCCCGTAGCTGTAGGCACTCCTGTACACGTCTAGGCATCGACAAAATAAGATGGTCGATGTCTGCTTGTGGCACCTCGTTCCAAGCAACTTGAACTTGGTGGATTAACTGTGCCAGAGTTTGTGGAGGATGGTTCAAATTGGTCAGTCTTCTCCCTATTATGTCCCACACATGTTCGATGGGATTTAAATCCGGTGAACGGGGTGGCCACGGCAAAACATTAACGCCAGCTTCTCGTAGAAAGTCCATAGTACGACGAGCAATATGTGGACGCGCGTTGTCTTGCTGAAAAAGGACATGTGGACGGCCATCTAGATAAGGCAATAAAGTGGTTTGTAGGACGTCATCAACATAATGCGCAGCTGTCATATTGCCCCGAATAAACAGAAGAGGTGATCGGCTTCCATATGCAATAGCCCCCAAACCATTACTCCAACAGTCCTGTGCACATGCCTCTCAACAGCAAATCCAATATCACGTCGCTCTCCACGACAGCGTCTTACCCTCTGATGGCCATCATGCACGCCTAGGCAGAATCGCGATTCGTCGCTGAATACGACATTATGCCATTCTGCTTTCCAATGCTGCCGTTCTCTGCACCAGTCCAAACGTCAGAGGGTAAGACGCCGTCGTGGAGAGCGACGTGATATTGGATTTGCTGTTGAGAGGCAAGTGCACAGGACTGTTGGAGTAATGGTTTGGGGGCTATTGCATATGGAAGCCGATCACCTCTTCTGTTTATTCGGGGCAATATGACAGCTGCGCGTTATGTTGATGACGTCCTACAAACCACTTTATTGCCTTATCTAGATGGCCGTCTACACGTCCTTTTTCAGCAAGACAACGCACGTCGACATATTGCTCGTCGTACTATGGACTTTCTACGAGAAGCTGGCGTTAATGTTTTGCCGTGGCCACCCCGTTCACCGGATTTAAATCCCATCGAACATGTGTGGGACATAATGGGGAGAAGACTGACCAATTTGAACCATCCTCCACAAACTCTGGCACAGTTAATCCACCAAGTTCAAGTTGCTTGGAACGAGGTGCCACAAGCAGACATCGACCATCTTATTTTGTCGATGCCTAGACGTGTACAGGAGTGTCTACAGCTACGGGGTCGCCAAACACATTATTGATTTTTTTTCAAATTAATGTTAATAAAATTTCTTGGAAATCTGATCGTTTCATTCATGACTTAAGCTTATCACATTACCATAAAATCACGTTCAGGAAACTATTCCTTCTAGGTGTAACACTTCTAATGTCATTGAGTATACATTCATTATTTATCAGTAATATACCTTTCTTTGAAATCAATAAATATAAATAATAGGAGACCATTAAGAACTAATGCAATTATGAGGTACAATTGGAGAAAGAAATTAAAATAGAATTAATGAACGCTAATAATTAAGATATATTTAAATGAGGTAAATTATTTAAATCTATATGGATGCATTAGAAAATACTATTTTAAGCCATTACTTATCAAATAAACGTATTCCCTTTTGAACTAGATACGTAGACGATATAAGTGGGGTTCTCGGGTACTGATAGACATCTCGAGCCATATTCCAACTTTTTGAATTTCGTACATCCTTCAATCAAGTTTACCACAGAATTAAAAATCGAAAAATCTATTAACTTTCTAGATCTTACTATAACGTGAAGCTGAATTAATTTTATTTTTAAAACATACAGGAAGGCCACATACACAGATTCTACTATACTCATGAATTCGTATCATACATTATCTCAAAAATTATTGGTTTAAAACTCTGTGATCTATAGGGCATTCACAAAACTTCTGACTGAAACAGATAGACAGTAATAATTTTGCAGTAAAACTAATTCATAGTTTAATCAATAAAAAAGAACGAAAATACAATCTTAACCTAATTTGTCCAAACTTTGTTTTGAGCTTTGGTCGGCACATCGTATAGTACAGCCAAGCCTCGTCACCTGTCACGATGTTGTTCACATACCGAGATTGTTCCTTATTAAACTTTTTTAGCATCTCCCGGCACCAAGTCACACGTTGTGTCATCTGTTCTTTAGTCAGTCGATGCGGCACCCAGAGAGAGCAAAGTTTCTTCACGTGCAAATGATCATGCAGAATCAAACGAATTGCTGGTGCATTTAGGCCTGAAGTATCCTCTATCTGTTGATAGGTCACTCGCCTGTCCTTTCCAAGCATTTTCCTCACAGTAGGAACTTTTTCCTCCGTAACTAACGTTCGTGGCCTTCCCGGCCTCTCAACATCCTCCGCAGTTATTTTTCCCCTTTGGAATTCTCTATACCACCTGAATATTGTTGTGCGATATGGATAAACATCACCTAGTGCAAGAATATTTCTTCGAAGCACTGGTCTATGTTTAAACCACGCATGATATTATAACGCAAAACTACCCTTATCTCATTTCGTGACTACGATACCATCGCAAGCACTTTACACTCTCACTGCTAATGAATAACTGAGCCCATCGACATGGTGCGGCGACGACTATGCACGTATGAACATGTCTCAATATGCAGTAACAAGCAGCTTCCTACGATTCATTGTTGCGTCATATTGCAAAACTTTCTTAATATCCTTTGTACATAAAGGTGTTAAACAGGAAATCCTTCACACTTGTAACAAAAGTCGAAAACTAAATTTCTTGGAATGCATGGAAATTAATAAGCGTAATAATGATCAATTAGATTTAAACAATTCAGCTCTTTTAAATTTATCTTAACTATTAGTACTTAATATTTCTATTTAAATCTTATGCTCTAATAGTACCTCATAAATTCATTAGTTCTTAATGGTTTCTTATTATCTACATTTATAGACTTCGAAGATATATAAATAATATATGAATATTTTACCTCTACCCTTTCTTGTAATCGCATTTAATTATTGTTTACCGTTTCTTATGTAATATATAACAGTGTGGAATTTAGACAAAGTGTTTTATTTATTTCTTAAACTAAATATTATTTTGTGGATTTATTTATTTATTACCTTTAATTCAAAATATAAATATTGTTGAATACAGTTGGACAAATTTTAATTAAGTAAATAGAAATATTTGTCTAAATTAAAATTGAAAATATTCTTTGTGTACTACACTGAATGAATGATAATTTTTGTTGTTTTTCGAAATAATCTAAGTACTAGGAGCGGTGGAGTCTACTAGGTTAATTTTTATTTTATTTTATTCACATCCGAAATACTATTCTTGAAACGAGGTCCTCTTCCGTAAGGACATATGTTTATGTTCTTAGTGATGTATTTCTCTCCACTATCACAGATGGTTGTTTTAGATGAATACAACCAATTTTTAAAATAATTTTTCAGGTGCAACTTTCTTTTTCGTGATTTAGCATTAACCTATTTCCCAAGCGATGCCAATTGAAAGGCATTTACTTACCTGACATCCATTTCTCTATTCCGATTACAATTTTCAGGTGCTGATGTCCTTAAAAAACATTGTTATAAATTTTAATCATCACAATAGAATTTCATAGAAGTATAAAGGCTGAACTTTATTCGTCGTTGACTTTAGCACTTTAGTTATAAGTTCCCAAAAATATTTCCGACACGCGACATCAGCTAGATATTATAATTAACATACTTGGCTCAATTTTAAACAATCTAATCAATTAATTAATGCTGCATCCTCGGTGCCAGAAAGAACTGGAATTGTTAAAAGAACAAAAATCGTTAAGGAATCCTGACAAAAACGTTTTTAATTCATTCGAAATATTCTTCTTCAGCAAAAATTCAAAAAACTGCATATTGAAAATATGCACCAAATCGAGCGAATACGAGGCATACAGGAGCAAAAAAATTGCTTTGTATCAAAAAAAAGTACATTGTCAAACAATTTCTGACCATTGCCTGATTCTTGTAATTCAGGGCCGACAAGATGCGTACGACCTATCAAATAGTTCAGTACACGAAGGCAGACAATAGGATCGTTGTACCATATACTTACTTGAAGTTATCTTGGATGATTTACTTGAAATCATAAAAAATAATGAGCATTATTTGATTTTTGACTTTTCTTCTTTCTCCGATCGATCAGCATTTTAAGGTGTGATTTATTAATACTACCAAAAACATCACTTCTGATACAATGCAATTATTGGTTAACCATCGACCTATATGAAACAATGAATATAGCTACCTAACATCAAGTTTTTTGTTGAAAATGCGATTAATTTTTGCCAACATTTTCATTTGACGTTGTCTCTGATCGGCCTGAAGGTTTTTCATTACCCACGTTCTCTCCATCTTTTTCGAATCGTGAATATCACTTGTGTTTATGATAAAAAATTATCTTCCTTAGCGATTTAAGAACTTGCAGCAGTGGTGACTTACCTATGACCCACAGGGAGCATTCTCACCAGTCGGACACAAAATTTTATTAATAATAATAATAATAATAATAATAATAATATCTCTTTATTGCCCTACAGAGCCAAAGCTCCTATTATAGGACAAAACTTACTACATTAATGCGTATAAGTAAAATAAATCAAATGTAGGTTACCGTAATTAAACAAAAATTAGTTACTTAAATAAAAATTAGTTACTTAAAGAAAAGGAAAAAAAAAGAAAAATAAAAAAGGGAAAAGAAAATCCGGAAAGATAACACATAACCAGTAACACACTACTTACGAGCGAAATACTCGGATACCGCTGCAACAATCGATCTTAGCGTGTCATGATTTATATCTGCAATGTCTGAAATCATATTAAAGTTGTTGCACATTACGAATAGAGGCGATTTGATCAGCACATTGGTTCTAGCAGCGGGGCAATAAAAAGTAACATTCTGACGAGAAGTCAAACGAGGGACATTAAAACATATCTGCGAGAGTAGAGAAGGGCAGTCCACTCTACCGTGTATAAGCTTGTAAAGAAATACTACACCAACGGCAAACCGCTGTTGCTCCAAAAAAAATCACGTCAAACCTCGCGATACCATACGAACTTCGCAAATTTCCTCTGAATCGACTCCAGAGCCCGCCTATGCACCCCGTAATAAGGCGACCAAACCAGAACCGCATATTCGATCTTGGATCTGACAAGAGAGTAAAACAGTGATTTCAGGGCTGTTATATTAGAAAAAGATTTACAATTTCGGATAACAAATCCCAGAATTCGCCCAGCCGACGATACAGTGACCGCAGTATGATCGACAAACGACAATTTCGAATCAAACGTAACACCAAGGTCTTTATGTAAATCTGTACGTAGAAGAGTCTCGCTAGCCAGGGAATAATGGAAGATGATTGGTTGCACCCTTCTCGTGTACGTCATAGCCCTACATTTGGAAATATTTAGTTTTAAGGAGTTACTACAACAACAATCATTGACGTGGTCAAGTTGTTGCTGCAAATAAATGCAATCATCCACACTATTAATGCGTGTAAATATTTTGAGATCGTCGGCAAATAGCAGCTTCTCGGAATCGACAACAGACAGTAAATCATTAATAAAGATTAAGAAAAGTAACGGACCCAAATTTGAACCCTGAGGTACCCCTGAAGTAGCCAAAAACACTTCAGATGAAAATCCATTATAAAGTACAAATTGTGATCTCTCAAACAAGTAAGATTCAAAAAAAGTTAGAAGGGAATCACTAATGCCAAACGATCTCAATTTGCCCATCAGAATCGAGTGATTAATCCTGTCAAAGGCTTTAGACATATCTGTATATATCACGTCAACCTGGCCCCGGTCATCCAATACATGTGATACATATTGTGTAAAACACAGCAAGTTGGAAACGGTAGAACGCCTCTCCATAAAGCCGTGCTGATCGCTGTGGATAAGCCGACACACAGGCGGAGCAATGCAAGCATATAAACTCATTTCAAAAACCTTTGCGAAATTAGACAAGATGGATATGGGTCTGTAATTTGCGACGACAGAAGGATCACCACTCTTCAGCACAGGACAAACACGAGTGAGCTTCCAGACATTTGGAAAAGAAGAAGTTTTCAGTGCTAAATTAAATATAATGGATAGTGGAGTGACAAATACATCAGCACAATCCTTCAAAATAAAGCTTGGGACTTGATCATGGCCTGCGGTCACCTTATCAGAAAACCTCCTCATGGATGCATGAATAATGGAAGCTTCGATGAAATTGATGTGTATGCTCGGAAAAACATCAGAGACACCAGCGTTGCGTACTGGTACATCCTCAGGTGGTAAGTAGGTGGATTTGAAGTATTCAGCAAATGCCCCCACAATCAAATCTGGATCATCAATAACCACATCATCACTCTTCATTCGTCCAGGAATTCTACTAGTGCCCCTTTTTCCGTGAATATATGACCAGAAGAACTTGGGATCCGTCGCGATGGCATTCTCAACACGTGACAAATAGTCTTTGTAAGCACCGGAAACCTGTGCCTTCACTAAGTTTCTCATACGCTTAAAATCAAGAAAATCCGCCTCATGTTTATGTTTTCTGTATCTTGAACGATAGTAAAGCTTTAGCTTGATATTAGAAAATATTTCGGGCGTATACCAACTAGGATACCTAGGGTTGCTGTTCTTGAAGCGAGGCACAAATTCATCGAAAATTGAATATAGAGTCAAGTAAAATACTCTACATGCTTCATTAGGGTCGCTAAATCCATACAAAAACATCCAGTCCACATTCATGAGTGCACTATACAAGGCGAGATAGTTTGCCTTTCTAAAGTTATAAGATATAACAGAATGATCAGTCTGAAAAGCTGGGGAGACGACGTTATTAATAGTCAAATCGACAGACAGAGCTGGATGATGAACATCTACCGAGAGCAGGGGTTCCGTATTCTCCAGCACCTCACATGGCAAGTTTGTAATAATCAAGTCCAACAGACGACCATTAACGCTAGGTACAGCATTTCCCTGTTTCAGATCAGTGAACTCCAAAAATCCACGCATCACTCGAGACTTGCCGTCAATCACGTTACGAAAATTAAAAAATGGAATATTAAAGTCTCCTAAAATAATAACATGCTCATAGTTACAAACTAACAATTCAAAGCTTTCTATAAAAAGTTCAAAATCAGTTACAGATAAGTCAGGGGGAACATAAACTATAAAAATATGCAACGTGCTAAAGTTATATGTTATCCTGCATAGTAATATATCGATAATTGGAGCGAAAATAGTGTCCGTAATGTTAATCTGCTCAGCGTGACAATCAGCAGCAACTGCCAGAAGCACACCACCACTTCTCGCACGTCCAACCTCACGAAACCTTCTATCGGACCGGAACACATTATAATTGTCTGGAAAGCACTCAGCACTGGAAACATCATCGGAAAGCCATGTCTCAGATAAACCAATCATGTTAAATTCACAATCACTAACAGCCGCGAACAGTTCTTCAACCTTTGTATTCACACCACGAACATTTTGATAATAGATTGACAATGAATTGTTTTGGTCTCTATTGGGCAAGATTAGTTTTCCGACACGATTTTAGGTATTCCCCTAACATACTTGATTCTGAGATTCTTTTCTCCCTTAAGAGTCCGGTCCTCCAGATTCCGCTTGACCGAACGATAATGCTCCACCTGTCTCGGAGTCCTGTCAAAGGACAAAACTAATCCCCTTGAAGTTCCTGTCACTCCTCAGAAGTCCGGACCTCCGAATAACATCCCGAACAATCCCATCACCATCAAATCGAATCCTAATTGGTCGTGGTACAGTTCTATTAGGGTCAAATTTACCAAGGCGATATGGTTTAACTTCTGCAGCCACAGATAGGTGACCAAGGACCTGTTTGACCGACTCCACATCACGAACCGCGCGATCAGCCGCAGACGAATCACCGACCTCCTGAATTCCATAAATTACAACATTGTTCCTCCTCCTTTCGCGCTCACGCAATTCGAACAGGAGATCCTCAAAAATATCACCATCAATAGCTGCACCAATGCCGGAAGAGGACGCCTTTAATTCACGGACATCATTCCTCAGTCCCACAATAACTGCTTTGAGTTCATTAATATCATTCCCAATGGCAGAGCACTCGCTGCAAGTCCAGCCCAACCCACGCTTAGATTTAATTGATCTTAACTCCGATGTACTAAGATCAACGCAACCGTGATTATACGATTTTTTACAAATCACACAATATGCGGCTTTATGCTCCTCAATCGAAGCATTACAACAAAAACATTTAATTGTGGAAGGCATCAGGAAAACAAAACAATGGACACACACTTCTGCGCTAGCGGTGCCTGTCGCAGCGTCTTCAACAAAAACAGACAAAAAGGTATAAAGGCAACGGACAGGAACACCGACAGATCACAATAGGTAAAGAGAACAAAACGTACGAGTAGGAACACTGAACCAACCTGTATATTATGTTTAGCAAATATTTACCAGCCGAAAAAGCAGCAAAAAAGAAAGAAAGAAAAAGAACTGACAAAAAGTTTACGAACGGCTGCGATCACAAGAACTATTATAACTCAAAACAAATATGAATAACTTACATATTTTGACAATTCACCGCAGCTCCGAGCAACGAGATAACTAGATGACTGGAAAGAGCAAAATTTTCTCTATCCAATCATATAAATTTCAACTTTAAAAAGGTATTTTAACACTAGTAAAAAAATCAAATATATTTCATCAACAGATCTTATGCTAACACCTGCACACAATATGAAAATGAATTAAACTAATGACATGGAATTTAAATCAGATTGTGTCTGTAGTTCATAGTCTGCAGCTCAACAAATACAGTTACTTTTTTAGTTAGTTCATATGACAAAAAGTTCGTCGCCGATGATTTGGAACATTTCTATAGAACCTTTTTAACACAGAACTTATGTTGATTTTTGCTCTTTATTCGTTTTTCGACCAATATATGCAAACTATCAGCACCTAAATATGTCAAATCTTAGCTTCTAGTGAAGAAAGTGTCATGAAATTTACCTATAATTTAGAAAGGTCGACATTTTATAGATTATTTTCCTATCAATATCATTAAAATAGAGTAATTCCGGTTATTTTCGGTATATAAGAAACTATGTATATTTAACATTAAAAATTGACATCACGCTAGATAGGTATATTTGCCTGTGAAACCGAATAATGGCAGGTTATCCACGCCATCGAGTTCTCACATCAGTCAACAATTTCTCTTTAGTATTCTTTAGTCCTAGCGACGATCTAAGAATAGGTTCACCAAGAACAGCCGTCACACAAACGTCGATGTTGTGCACAAGATCATCAGTGAAGATCACCATGTGACATATCGCCGGATTGAAGCATTATTGAAGATTTGAAAGACCTCGATTCGAAAAATTTTGCATAAAGAATTGTATGTAAAAGATTACTGTCCCATAAGACAACATCAGTTGACCGAAAAACCGAAACCAGCTAGGATGAATTGGTGTCAAGAAACTCTAGATCTCTTCAACGCCGGAAACGTGTACAACATTATCAGTGGTAATGAATCTTGGATTAGGTCATACGAGCCAGAAAATAAACGCCAGTCGTCTGTTTGGTGTTCCAAGGTGAAGAAGAACCGACGAAAGTCATCCGTTCTTGAAGTGTCTCCAAAAAGATGGTCGCGAGATTTGTCTCGAAAGCAGGTCATGTAGCAACGAATCTTCTACAAGATCAAAGAACTGTTGCTGTTGATTGGTATACAACCATTTGTTTGCCGCAAGTAATCGCTGATCTTCGAAAAACCAACCCCGAACGACGAATCGTCCTCCACCAAGACAATACAAGTTCGCACACAGCACGCAACACAATTGAATTTTTAACGCAACAAAACGTCGAATTGTTGGACCATCCTCCGTACAGTCCAGACCTAAGTCCCACCAATTTCTTTAACTTTCCAAAAATCAAGATCGGACTGCGTGATCAAAGGTTCTAGTCATCAAAAGGAGCAGTCGATGCTTTCAAAAACGCAATTTTGACTGTACCAATAAACAAGTAGATCAACTGCTTCTAAACTTTGTTCGAGCGCGTGGAAAAGTGCATTAATCTTTATAGGGAATACAAAAAACAATGACGTCTTTAAAAGCTATCTACTGTTTTATACCAGTTTTATATGCAAAACTTAAAAGGCAACCCACGTATTATTATATCAATAAATTAACTAATATTATTGTATATTAAATAACGTGCAACGTGCAAGTGTGTATTTATTATGTGCATTTATACACTGAATTTGCATGTATTCTACCATTAATAAATAATACACGAGTTTCACAATTCTTCGAAGTTAAAATGACATACTTACGTTACTTTATCTTAATATTGTGACAATAATTTACGAAGTTTTTAATTTATTTTCTACAATAAAGAGAAGATAAAGAAAAACTACATGTCAAATGTGCGTAGATATTAGAAAATATGAGGAATTAATAGAAAGTGAATTTATGTCATATGCATCTAAAATGTCTTTTACAAAAACCCATTAACATTACTAACTTCACCTTAAAATTATCGCGTTTGAAATTGATTGGTTTAAATTGCGTACATATTTTAAGGTGTCCTATTAAGAGCTCAAGGTGTCTTATTAAGAACTGATTTTAATTTTAATGGAGACTGTGATTAATTGAATTAATTAAAAAATGTAAATAAAACATCATGCCAAATCGATTTTCGTGTACTGTATACGTATTTCGACAACTAAGTTGTCGTCATCATCAAATAATTAATCACGGTGTCACGTCTGAATCCGCGGTAACACTTGCATATAATAATATCGCACAACTACCAAATACACTCTGTGTGTATTTATTTTGCACACTTTCGTTTGAATTTTTTGTGCCTATTTTCGAAAAAAAAAAATGTTAAATAAGGTATCTGAAAATTATATGAAATTTGTTTTTAAATGTTTACCATAATATATGTATTATGGAAATAACATTGTGTACTACTCTCTCAGTTCATTTAACTCTGTGAGGCGTAGTTTCGAATAATTCATATATATATGGTGATTTCGTTTTTCAAAGAAAGAACACTGTCAGAATTATACTTCTGGAAAATGTAGACCGAAAAAGTTTGTAGATGCGAAACTGGAGGAGTTATTGGATGAAGACCCAGCCCAAACTCAAAAACAATTGGCAAAAGCGTTAAATGTGGCTTAAGAAATGATTAGTGACCGACTACGAGCAATGGGAAAAAACCAAAAGTTGGGAAAATGGGCGCCACATCAATTGAATGACATGCAAATGGAAAATCGAAAAATCGTGTGTGAAATGATATAAAATATGATCGGAAATCATTTCTGCATCGAATAGTGACGGGTGATGACAAATGGATTTATATCGAAAACCCTATGCGCAAAAAATCAAGGTTATCACCTGGCGAATTCGACCCATCGGCTCCAAGACCAAATTATTTTGGTTGCAAGACAATGCTTTGTATTTGGTGGGATCAGAGTAGCGTGGTGTATTATGAACTGTTGAAACCTGGTGAAACAATTAATACTGATCGCTACCAACAACAATTTATCAATTTGAACCATGCATTGATAGAAAAACGTCGGGAATGGGCTTCAAGACACAGTAAAGTGATTTTAGAGCACGACAACGCGCTGTCTCATACAACAAAACCGGTTAAGGAAGCGTTGAAAGCACTTGGATGGGACATAATATCGCAACTGCCGTACTCTCTAGACCTTGTCCCGTCCGGATATCACCTTTTCACATCGATGGAACACGCGTTTGCGGAGCAGCGGTTTGCGAATTTCAAAGAAGTTAGAAAATGGCTCGATGAATGGTTTTCCTCAAAGGACAACAGTTTCTTTGGGATGGCATCCATAAATTACCTGAAAAATAACATAATATTTTTCTTTCCTAAATGCTTAGTGTCTCTGCTACTTCTTTATTCATCCTACATAATGTTGATACATAGAGTACTCTAAGGCGAATCACTGTATAATATGTTCTTACTTTGGCTGGTTCTGATGTATGTTTCATTTTCAAGAATTTTATTTTGCATTCGCTAATTTTTAACCAATACCTCGTTGATCTATGTATTTTCTAACAATTGAAGTATTCTATGTAGTTCTTTTCCTTGCGATCGGCATCCAATCATTCGAAATAATGCATTTTATTTATATATGTATTACGTTTTCGAATGATTTGTTCTAAGACAATATAGTAAAGTATTGTTGAAAAGGAAGAGCCTTTCTGTATTCATCCTCTGACATTTCCATTTCTAATATTGCACAACTTTACGTATTCCAAAGCCATCGCCAATTTAATTAATTTATTTTTCGTTGCCCATTTTATTTATTTTTGGTGATAGAATCATATGTCTTTTATAATCAATACATAAGATATGTAGTTTTAATCCTGTTCACAAGTATTGTTCTGGATTTGTTTTATTATAAATATTTGACCCCTTACATCCCTACTCAGCCTGGATCATTCTTGGTATTTTGCATATTCATCAGCAAGTATCTAACTTTTAAGTATTTAATAACTTGGAGATTAGATAGAATTAATACGTAAAATATTTTACTTAGAAGAAATATGTTAAATAATGCACAAATTCGATAAACGATTTGAGTTGATATTAAACGCAAAACCCGAGACAAGTTTTTATAGGTGATTGTAATGGTCAAATAAGAAAGAATAAACGATGTCTAATTATGCATACAGAGTCTAAAGACTAATTTGTCGATAATAAATTGCTAATTTTATTTTTTATTTAGACATTGTTTATCACTTCTTCAAAATTTACATATACAGTTGATTATGACGAATGTCCACATTTCGATGCTTATTAACGGTATCCCGGCTATTAAACGATAAAGAGCAACGGTTAATAGAATTCGATACTCGCGACAAATCTCATTTCAAATTCGTTCTATCTTTTTTATATTTTAAGATAATTTGATAAACTAAAATTTGCCAATTCCGATCGTAGTCAGCATATCGAATTATATATATACACAATGTGATCGCTTCTAGAGTTTTACAATAGTGAAATACTTTTTAAGACCATTTTTTTATGTAAACAGAAATCTCCGATTTGTTTTCCAGTTATTAATATTATCTTCAATTTTTTGTTAATTATTAGTTTGGTTAATTTTTAAAAAGAGCTTTTCAACGATGTATAACATACTTGAAAAATTTTTATTTGTAGAGAGAAAATCAATAAAACAATAAATTAATCTCTACTGTGATAAAAGAAATATAACACCAACGAGAAGCAAAAGTGAAGAGATATGCTCAGTAATACTGTAAAATGACAAAATAATAAGGCGTCAAAGTATGTATAATTAGTGATATTAGTGATAATTAGTGATGATAATGATTAGTTAAATAAAACATTTAAATTTTGATAAATATTACAAGCAAACCAAGCACATCAGTTCGACGAGTTGCTGGAATTTCAACATCCACTATTTACAAAGCCTTGAAGAAAACCAAATACCATCCTTACAAACCAACGATTTTATAAATTTTTGTTTTATCAAATTATCTTAAAATTAATAGAAGTTAGAATTAATTTGAAATGAGATTTGCTGTGAGTATTGAATTCGTCAAAACGTTCTCCATTTAAACCTTGGCGAAAATCGAAATGTGGACACTCGACATTGTTTCAGTTATTTTATTTTAAAATACATTGAAAATTTCCATTAAAATATTAGAGTTTTGTTATTTTCAAATACGTAAATTGAAATGGCAAAGTAGTGACGGCAATTAGTGTTTATCAATATTTGTGTCTGTCTTGGAGGAATTAATACTATTACGTGTCAAAGTATAACAGAAAATGTTTAAATAATATATTAATAAATATTACCTCATAGTTAGTATATTTAGTACAAAGCGGAAAAGATTGCATGTCTAAATTCAGCAAAGGGATAATATACTTTCTTATATACAATTGCTACGCCCGTCTATACACGAGTGTAGATAATAAATCACCAGCCCGTATCGTTTACTTTAAAAAATCCTTAGTCGTTCTCGGACTAAAACTAGCCAGTATAACTCGAAGAGTTAAAGAAGTTTCTACTGAAAGATCTTATAAAGGGTACCACAGCAGTGGATACCCTAGAAGCTATATATCAATACAGAAGCACTTGGCTAGCAAATACGTGCTATTGGAAGATTTCGCAAAAGGGTAAAGAAAAAAAACGTTTGATTATAGTAACAATCTATCGATTTATTCAGACTACTGAGAGCAATAACTGAAATATCAATAGCAACGACGTGATTTCAATTAGATGCTAATATCTGTCAAATTAGGCATAATATTCCTTGTTTAATTATAAAGATACAATACTCAATAATTACAAGAATGAAAAAATCCAATAAGCAGTGAATATATTAAGATATTTCAATAACATATTCGTATTCAGCTCACAACAGATTCATTTACATGATTATTATAAAATATTACACATGTGACAATAAACAACAATGAATAAAATAATTGAGGGTCTGTACATTGAAGAATTTAAAGTGGGTAATCAGCCAATGATTACTATGCAACTACCAATTGTATTGGTGTGGATTGAATAAAATAGCTACACGAAAAGAAGGAAGAAGGTGCAACGCCCCCTGTATTTAAGTTTCAATCAATATGACGTACAAATAAGAAAAGGAAAGAAAAGAGTAGTAAATTACGAGATCATTTTTAGGCATTAGCTACCAAAATACTTAGAATAACGTCAAAGGAATATAAGCAATTTATTAATTGTTTATATTTCATGTATATTCAATATACATTATCATGTACATTAACACTTGGGTAAGCAACTATCAAGCATTTAGTGCTTTCATTCTATTTATAACAACATTAATGTTAAACGCTAGATAACCATAATGATGACAAAGCAATAAAATAATAAATTCATGAATGGCAATAATTATAAGAAGTAATAATCTAGATTAAGAGAATTTATGAAGGCAGGGCCGTAATGAAATAATGTTCAATAACCTACAAATTATAAAATCAGAAATACAACTGAATCTATTGAAAATGTGAAACTTACGTAATTATATTATTCCCAAAATTGCAGTATTGATACAGCGATGTGCACAAAATATGAAGAGAGGGTAAAATAAACCCGTGACACAACTTTAAAATGCACGTATATATATATATATATATATATTGTTAATTAATTCACCAATTTATCTATCCATATTGTCGGCACTTCTTCCCTACTTGATGTTAAAACTGCATTCTCTTGTGTCATTTTAGAGAGGTTGCTATTTACAGAAATATAAACTTTTACTTCAGTCCACACCAATTTCATACCATTTAAATGACATTTGTTTGATTGTAATCAATTCTGCATACCCTTCAGTTATTCATATATTATCATGACTAAAATGTTGACTAATTTTTTAGAAATAAATGAGCGTATTCAAATATCTTAAAAACAAAGGCTAAATATTCCTATTTAGTTTACATTAAAATTGTATGAATGTCTCTGAAGAATGTCTTATTAGTCAATTTATATATTTTTGCTGAACACATTTCCACTAAGTTTTATGTTTCTAAACATTTCTGTAATTTAATTTAATTTATTTTTTTACTACAAGCATTAGATTTGTTCAAATTACTTACTACTCTTTTAAAACATGTATACATAAAATGCATGTAACATACAAGACTGAAATAAAAGTACATAAAAATAATTTCTAATTCTCTCGCCTTATTCTTTAATAATTTGAATTTAATAAATGGAATAATTTCACTAAATAAGGTAAGATTGATTGCGATAAGAAATAAGTCCTTGTTTCGCTAAAAAATTGAGAACGACTGAAGAATGTAACCGTGCAACAGAAACCAGAATTCACTTTCTTAAAATGTATACCTAGCACGATGAACTCCGACAATTAATCTTTTCAACGGCTTTTTATAAATTCATTTATTGTTTATCTTTTCGATATAATTTATGAAAAAATTCTATTAACGTTGCTTTCACTTGCATTTTAAACAACAGTTTTTATAACTCAATAAATCCTTCAAATATACTAATAATTCAAAAAGTCTTTGTTTTTAATCTAGTGATAGGCTATGAATAATAAATTGAGCTATATTTTTTCATTATAAATCATCACTTCTATTTCAGATTATTTATTAGTGTAATTTTTTGACAAAGAAACTCAGATTTTGAAGTTGAAAAAAGTATGATAAAAACATTGTTTCGTATATGACTTTTTAATAATGAAGTATGTATAACAATTTTGACGTGCAAAATAAGTTAAATAGAATGTAATTTTCTTAATTTCTATTAGAGATTTATTTATTATTGCTGTCGCAGTTTTGATTTGGCTTTCTGAATTTGTATTGCCATAATCTTTCTAATTTCTTCAATTGTTGCACTTCATACGTCCAAGTGTTAATCACCTTTGTAGCCATAATCTTTTGCTTGGACAAACATATTTATTTAACTTTCTTTAGTATGTACTTTGTGTAGTTTTAATCAAAATTCGAATAAAATTTATTCTTGGTAACCGGATTTTTGTGAGTCGAAGGAATACATAGTTTGCTATGGTATCTCGGCAATAGAAGGAACTAAAAAAAGGTAGTTGAAGGCAGCACTTCAATTTGTAATCAAAATATATGATAAGTATAATTTTATATTAATATCCTATCAATACTTACTTCTGTGTATATTTTTTATATACGGATCTTTTTCGTTCTAAGAAGTACGCCTTTATCTTTTACAGTGCTTAATTTGGCCCATAATAGAAACAATTAATTGTGCCTTTTCGATAGTGTTATCAAATTTTTGACAAAGTGAAAAAATTTTTGACAAAGTGAAAAATTCTCCCAAAACTATTCATGAACGAATAATTGCATGCGAGCGAGGCTCCTTCATATTTTAAAGTAAAATATTGATCAAAACAGTTTCAGTGGTATCATGAATCCATTGAAGATGACCTACCGTCTTTTGGGGCCAAATGGTAATTATTCTTGTCGAATACGTATCAAAGCAAACTACAGCATCAAATTACCTAATGTAAAACGTTAACAAAGTTATATACGGCTATCGATCAATAATCTGCAGGTTCGCTTCCCAAAGAAGTCCTTTGTCTTCATAATAGTGTACGAAGTCACAGACCAATCAACACAACAACACATCCTGAGCAAGTGTAACTGGACTACTCACCATACTGTCCCGATTTGTCTCCGTCCGGATTCTTTTTAATTAGAAGGTTGAAAGAGCACTTCGGAAGACGTTATTTCGCATAAAATAACCAATTAAA
Source organism: Dermolepida albohirtum (assembly GCA_031893035.1). Lineage (NCBI taxonomy): Eukaryota > Metazoa > Arthropoda > Insecta > Coleoptera > Scarabaeidae > Dermolepida > Dermolepida albohirtum. The sequence continues at coordinate 28,359 of JAVIWB010000109.1, read as the reverse complement.
AAAGGAGATTGATGCCTATCTTGAAGATCAACAGGTATCTTACTTTTCTAATGGAATAAAGTCGTTGTAGAACAGGCGATGCAAGTGAATCGAAGTTAAGGATGATTATATTGGAAAATTTTGTTTCATTGTTAGGCAGAAAACTTTTCAGTTACATTCGTATAAATGATTTTTTAAAATTTAAACAAAAGTGAGATTTGATAAATTTCGAATTAATAGCGATATTTCAGGTAGTTTATTCCATTCCAAATCTAAAACTATTTTCTTAAGAATGTGTATTTTTTTAGTACTACGAATAAAATAATTGCAACGCATTGTACACAAAATTACTTTTATCATTTTAATCTGACTAAAATGATATTAGATAGATGCTTTCAATGATTACAAACAAGTGATTTTCTATATTTAAAGGTTCATAAACGGACGTACAAGTGAATGCCAAAGTTATATAAAACGAAAAAAACTTTTTCCTAGGAAAAATATAAGATACATGATCTACTTTTCTTTTAGATTTACATTTATCTTTATTCAAGGTTGCTTTAGATACCTACGTTTTTTCAAATTTACCGCTTCCCAAGGAGAGATTGCAACAGTTTGCGTAATTTGTTCATTGACATCTGATTTTCTAGAATAGATGCATTTATTTCGTTTCTTTAATATAGATAGTACCATAAATACGCTAATATTAATTTTACTTAATGAATATGTAAATGGCAATAAATATACAGTTACTCGTTTGTTTTTATAACTTAGTTCTTTTTTTGTTTCTATCTGGTTTCTTCGCTTTTACGTTTATCTCTATATAATTGCTTTTTGCATAAAGTTTTCCTTTTCTGAATTTTTTTCTTATTAGAAATTTTCAAAAGCGGTAAATTTTAATAGAAATTATGAGCAAAGTATTAAATATTGGAGATATATAAAACTGCAAAAAATATTTATTTTTGGCATTAGAAGGAATCCATTTATTTTCATAAGTATTTTTTTACGTAACTTATGGTTTCCATGATTATGCAAAGCAAGATTATCCAAACGATGCCAGCATATCTTCAATTGAAATCAAAATATTCTACGAGAAATCTGATAATTTATAGAAATTCATTTTCAACTTAAAAACTTCTTTACCCTTAATATTATGAATGATGTTTTTCAAGTAAAAAGGAAAGGGTTTCAACTGCGTTTTTAATTAATTCGTCATTAAAAATTCTTTCCCTGTTAGAAAGGTATCCAAGTGTTTAAATGAGTGCTAATCTGTAGGAGATGTATCTTATGAATACCTTGGGTCCTGTAGAATTATTTAAAAATATGAAACATTTGTTACATATATCGCGAGCGCCTATTTGATGTTACGCTTTGCTGGTGGACAAGAAGAAATAACCAATTGTGTTCCGAAGCGATACTAAAATTTTTTATAGATAAAGCGATGGCTTGATATGCTTTCCTACGATTATCATGCAATATCCTTTTTTCATTGCAACTAATTCAATAACCTTATTTCGATGAGGAAATTATGAGGAATCGAATTATTCAACTCTTTTATCTCCAATATCTTGTGAAAATGCATAGTATGATTAATATTTAAATGATCTGTAAGTTCTTTCATACTTGGATTTGGAACTCTTCACTCAAATCCTTAAATTATTCTTTATAAATTGTAAGCTTTCATTTTATATATGTAGATTATTTCCATGCTTAAAGGCATGATGATGCGAATTAAATTATTCATTAAACGTCATTCAAAACTACTTAATTAAAAATACGTATGCCCAGATTTTAATGTGTTTCCATTTTAACATAGTATTAATGATAAGTTGTGAATATTTTTCTATTAGTTTTGCTTTGATTAGGTGTTTATGCGTTAACATATATGTGAGCAATCATGAACACTTGATGAATGAATCGCGTTCACAAACTATTTCTGTTATCTATTTAAAATAGTAATAATTAGGTAATTTTGAAAAGCACAAGGAAAGAATTGTTTGAAACATAATTGTTACAACATAGAACTTGCCACTTTGTATCTCTATTACTAACAGAAGACACGTAAACAAACAGGATATCATGAAACCGAATGTAATATCATGATTAGTGTTTTGAAATCTTATAATCTTTTCTTGTCAATTTAATTATATTCGTTTCAGTTACCAATCTCCTCGTTGACAGGTACTGAAAAAGAAAAGAATTAAATCGTAAGATCTCCCTCATAAATATACTTAATGGTTACTGATGATCATCTACAGAATAAGAGAATACTTACCTTGATTGACCGCTTTCCTGCTTAAGATCGTATAAGGAACATTTAAAATTCATTAGAGAGTTTACTATTTTTCATTTTAAACGTTCTTTGATTTCGTCATATGCAAGAGGGAGATCTATCAATATAAATTCTCTACATTGATTAATGATAAATATAGAACGTTATGTTTTCATCTGAAACTTAATGGATCTATCATTATAACAGTACAATCTAATAATTACGTCTTTAAATTCTTCTTATTTAATATTTTATTTAAATTTACTGTTGTGATTGAAGAATTTACCTTCAAGCTCATACAACAATTTTTTTCAATCATATATACTACCTCAAAGGTATGTATAATAAAATCTTACTAAACGAACACTTAATTTTTGAATATGTATTTTTAATTCCTAATCGAATTTTTGAAAAAATTATCTAAAAAGCAAGAGTTTAATTAATTAAGTTTTAGGTACTTAATTCACTAAATAGAAAGTAATAGAATTAATTATATTTTGACATTTTTGTAGCACTATTGAGAATTCGAAACAATAATGCAAGATAAGACAGAAATGTTAATGGTAAACATTTACTAAAGTTTTATAATATCTGCTTGAAATCTTCAAATACAGTCGATGCTTTTGTAAGAAAATTCTCTTCTGTTTGTACTTCTAGCTCTTATTTTACTTCAAATAATGTAACTTCGTATTCCTTTTGCTAGACATCTAATTTGTGAAAAGTAATTGCTTCAAATTATGGCGGCGTTTTCCCAAAAAGCACTGCTATTGATAATTCACTATATTCACAATTCAGTTTTCTGGTACACGATACAAGATTTACTGTTACTAAAGACCTTAAAATTAAGTGTTAACCTAGCAATGAACATTGTTGAATTTGATGGAGCCTGTGGTTGATTAACTTAATCACTAAGGTTGATATATATATATATAAGATGTACACTCAAACACAGTGTACATCTTGGTTCTCAACGGTACAGATCGCGTACGGAGTTTGTTTTCGTACAGTTATTTTTCGCCGTGGTTTACCAGGTGCGACACTTTGCAGTTATCTGCTGATGATGACAACTTAGTTGTCGAAATGCGTATACAGAATTACGAAAGTTAATGTGGAAAGGGGTTATATATCAACCTTAGTGATTATAGCAATGAACATGTTTACTTTTCTAACGTTATGGAAGCGAACCCGAATCATATAGTAAGAGAGAGACTAAAATCAATGTTATTTAGTTCAATTTGAAGATAATACAAATTTTTTTATTACTCTACTATTGACATAGGAATAAGCAGGTTCCAACTCGTTATCTATTGCAATAAGAGCAGAAACTGAACAAATCTGACATTTGCCATTGTTGGAATTTTACATCTTTTATCAATAAAATAGTACAAAATTGAAATCTATGCGAGGATTCTTATATTATCTTTATATCTATAATTTCATGCAGCTGCACTTATGTATTAGGTATGCAATAAAATTAGGACCAGGAAAGTTCCACTCGGTATGATAGAATAAAGGATTCATCGAAATCCCTGAAGGGCAGGCGTTCTTATACATATATAAAGAAGGATATACATACACATGTTTAGTTAGGATAAGTTTCTTTATACACATTTTTATTTTTTCTTTTATAGTGTACCTTTATAAGTTGATCGTGTCCATCTTCTTAGTTTTCGATCAATAGATAATAATAGATAATTAAAAAGAAAATATAAAAGTGTGTTAATTAAATTATCAAGAAACGTTCCATAATCCCCGTCTGACAGTCATCAACAACTTAAAAGGTTGTTGGGTAGTTATGATGATTTATTTTGGCAGTGAATAGTCAATCTAAGAATTGTCAGTAACCAGAATAAGAATATACGGATAATGTAAAAAAAACGGGGGGAAGTAAATAACAAAATGTCGAAGTAAAATATTTACTAATAGAAAGGATAATAAAAAAGGGTAGTGTGAAAGTTTAATGACCACACAAATATTAAAAATTACATGAAATAAAAGAACTTTAGAGACAACATAGGAAAATATTGACAATGTTCAAGTAAATTTTTGGAAAAAACGAAATTTAATGAATATGATGGTCAACTAGCAAAGACCAAAAAAATATATATAGTAGACTGTAGAAAAGGTTAAATATTAAACAAAACGGTCTCAATTTGCTGATTCCTTAATTTAAATTATATCTTTTTCGGTAATATATTGTTATATTCTAAATTTCAACATATATATATATATATATATATATATATATATATATATATATATATACGAGGGTAGTTTGATAAGTAGTGAGAATGGAAAAGAAAAACGAATTTTTTAAATACAAAATAATTTTTATTTTTCAATATATACTCCTAAAAGAGCAATACATTTATTTCAATGGTGCTCCAATGCCCTTATGCCATCTCTAAAATGCGATTCCGGAAGCCTTGCAAAATACCCATTTACGAAGATGATAAGCTCGTCGTTAGACGAAAATTTCTTTCCACCTAGTGCCGTTTACAATTTTGGAAAATGGTGGAAGTCGGAAGGGGCTAGATCCGGCGAATAAGGCGCATGCGGTACTAATTGGAAATGCAACTCGTGAATTTTGGACATCGCAACTGTGCGAGGGAGCGTTGTCTTGGCGAAACAGAATCTTTTTCTTTGCCATTCCTGGCCGTGTAGCACGAATCTCAACATTTAATTTTTGTAGAAGTTCTGCATAATATTGTCCGTTTATTGTGGCACCTTTCTGAAGGTAATCAATGAGCAAAATGCCCTTTGAATCCCAAAAAATTGATGCCATCACCTTGTTTGCCGATAAAGTGGTTTTCGCTTTCTTTGGAGGTGCAGAACCACGTTCTAACCATTGTTTCGACTGTTGTTTAGTTTTGGGTATACTGTAGTGTATCCATGTTTCATCGCAAGTAACAAATCGCCTACAAAAATCAACCAGATTCCGCTTATAAAGGTCCAAATACTCATTGGAAATGCGCAAACGAGTGAACTTTTGATCAGTCGTAAGCAATCGCGGCACCCATCTTGCCGAAAGCTTGGAAAGGCCCAATTCTGCTTCTTTTTCAATCAGCTGTCAAAAATATAGTAATCAACCGATTTATCTAAATATCGGAATGTAAACATATAAATAGGCAACCTAAATTATAGTGCATTTGTTTTACCAATTAGAGCGCCACCTATGTGTCATTCTCACTACTTGTCAAACTGTCCTCGTATATTTGCAACCATACCACTTCTTTAATAGAGTAAACATGACTTTCAACGTCGTCTATTTTAAAAATATAAATGATGTTATGCATTTAATAAACACGGGTATATGTCGTGTAAATAACAATTTATTAAATTTATTGTAAAAAAAGTATTTTATTAAGCGCGATTGTAAATACAATTGTATAAGTTGTAGTATTGAGAATTAGGCAGAACCTACACCTTCCTATATTTTTCAAGTTGATTGCATGTGGTAATTAACTTAAATGTCGTTGGCCAAAAACGACTGTAATCATTTAGAGGTGTGGCTACGTGTACTACATTACTACGTATGTATGGACGAACATAGAACACATGGTAATGGAATATAAACAGTGCTTTGTTATTAAAACATGAGAGTTCAATGGAATTTCTTATTTACTTATCCATCTATTTCATCACCAATGTAAAATGTACAAGAAAATAATAGTACTCGTACTTTTAAATCAGAAACTGTATACTAAAAATGAGTTAGCTTGAATAATTAATCATAAAGAGTTGTCAAATATTTTAAAATATTATGATTTATTATCCTATAATCCAAAGATGTTTACAATAGCGTATCTAAATATAATTAATTATTGATGCATCTACACTAATCACATTATACAGATTGTATAAGAGTGTGTGCTTGCCTGTATCTCAAAAGAAGCAAAGAATAGAAAATATCGAATGACTTTTATTAATTGCCTGACATTTTTGTATGTACTTACCATATTGTTTACGCTAATAAATAATAGTAATTAAATTATCTCAAGATGATAATGAAATCACGTAGGAATTTGTGAGTTGAGCTACATCTTCGCGGAAAGTAATGCCCTGTGCTTTGCTCATTTTCAAAACAATACTTAACGATGTAATCGTTTATTATAATTAGAGAAGTTAGTTTTGTTGCACGAGCTAATTTGAATATAGCTATATCGCTCAATTGCATATTAGTTAACTCAAATCGCTTCTTGAGTGTGTATCACTGATTCAGCTAACCGAACACAGGTGAGCTAAAAAATGCTACCAAAACCAAAACACTAGTTACAAGGGATACATACAATTATTAAATGATTATATACAGCGTGTTTCAAAAAGAATATACGTATTACAAAATATTATTTTGTCCAAACTATTGATTGCTGCACCTCGGCTCGGCTATTGGAGAAACGAATACATAGTTTATTTAATAGCCGCTAGATGTCAGTTGTCTTCTGTTTCTCTTGGTAACCGTCATATGTTTAAAATGGCTACTCCGCAGCAGAAATCATTTTGTGGTCTCAAGTTTGCGTAGTGCAATTCCGTGATTACAGAGAAAAGACGTTTCAGGTTGAACTACCAAATTGATCCTCCGACTGGGTGGAACATTCGCAGATGGTATCCATAGTTTGCAAATACAGGATGTGAATGTAAAGGAAAGAGCCCTGGCCGCCCTCGTATTTCTGAAGAAAATGTTGCACGAATTCAAACTGCTTTATAACGTAGTCCCTCAAAAGCAACTCATCGTGCAAGTCGGGAGTTACAACAACAATTTGGCGTGTTTTGAGACGTCGGTTGGTTATGAAGCCGTACAAGTTACCGTTGTTACAAGCTCTGCGTCCTGATGACAAACGGAAAAGTGTGGCATTTTGTAACGAGATTCATGATGCTATTGACAACGATAACACTTTCGCACAACGCATCGTGTTCAGTGATGAAGCGACTTTCCATGTTAGTAGTCCGGTAAACAAACACAATGTTCGAATTTGGGGTCTACAGAACCCACATGCAGCCATTGAACAAGTACCAGATTTGCCTAAAACAATGCGTTTTGTACGATATCCCGATCATTCGTTTACGACCCATTCTTCTTTGATAGAAACACGGTTAATGGTCAGCAGTATCTCGATATGTTACAAAACTGGTTGTTTCCGAGGCTGCACGAAGACAACTTCATTTTTCAACAAGACCGGGCACCCCCTCATTGGAGTCGCCAAGTGCGTGAATATCTAAATGAAGCTCTACGGAACCGTTAGATTGGTCGTCAAGGAGCTGGCGACTTAGCATGTTTCAGCTGGGCTCCACGGTCACCGGATTTGACACCCTGTGACTTCTTCCTGTGGGGCTTCGTTAAAGACAACGCGTATGTACCACCACTCCCACAGAGCCTGGAAGAGTTGAAGAACCGGATCCGTACTGCCATAACATCAGTGACGAAGGACATGTTTGCCCGAGTATGGTAGGAATTTGAGTATCGATGTGATTTTGTGCGTGTCGCTGATGGAGGACATATTGAACATCTGTAATCTGAACTTGAGGGGTTCTTAAATATGTGTGTTAAGTTTTATATTCGTATGTCTTAAAGTTTAATAAATATATGCATTCGAAATAAGTATATTCTTTTTGAAACACCCTGTATTATGATATAATATATAATATAATTGCAAACGGCGTATGAAATCAGCGAGACACAGAGTGATATAATATAGCATCATTTTATAAATTTTCTGTCTTGCTGAATCCACGTTCCGTTTGCAATCCCGTTCTTCATAGAAAGTTAAAAAAGTAGAACGAATATTTTAAGGATTTTAGTAAATCTTAAAATTATATATTTTGATGTGTTTGTTATTATTATGACGAGTGTTATGTTCTATTTATAACTCTATTACAGTTTTATTTACATTTTATTTTTAACATTACTTCATACTATCATATATATGTATATATTGATATTGAATATTTATTTCACTAATAATAATATTATTACTAAACATATTGTATGTACATATACGCCTTATAATACTAAAAATAAAATACAAATAAAACTGAAATACCGTTATAAATAGAATGTAAAGTATATATGTACATAAATAATTTATTATATATAAAATTTTTAAAAATATCATAGAATTTAGGAATACAATTATAATAACAAGTGGTTTCTAGACAACCTTAATTAATCTTTATCCATTTATAAAGAAGTACATAATTTGCAATGGTTTTTTGTAAGAGAAAATATATTGATTTACCGACCCAATGTCTACATGTATACATATGTACGTACTATGAATTATTATTGTGTATAGTGTATTATATATATATATACAATATATATATATATATATATATATATATATATATATATATAATGTGTCAAAATGCGATGAATTGAATCTTTGAAAATATTTAATTCCATTCCCACGTATCACAATGAGGATATCGGTTCATTTCTGATAAATTCACGCACAAGTTCGATGTTACTTTTCGTAACTACAAATTTTTTGCACCAGGATGTTCGTCATCATTTATTTCCGTACGACCGTCTTTTAATCGCTTATACCACTCACACATACTCGTACGCAATAAACACGCATCACTATACACTTGTTTTATCAAATTAAATGTTTCAATAAACGATTTACCGAATTTGAAACAGAACTTCATATTTGCTCTTTGTTCAAAATGCATTTTTGACCAATACCAAATACACACTGTTACTTTACGCGCAATTTCTCTGCTTCTAATGATGCAAATGTCATGATATTTTGACATAACAGTTGTGAAAGATCTACCTTACCGACCCATATTTTTTTAATAGGCGGCGCCACTAGGAATTTCTATTTTAAAAAAGTTCCATTTTCTTCGCGACAGACTGCGTATATATGCTTATTTCAGTACCATTGTTGTTATTTTCATGTTACTACTGTGAATTAACTACTCATAACAAAAATAGTGAACTATTTGTTATTATTCTGTTCTTTAGTACCAACGAGATCGCTTATATCGAAGAGCATATTCTTTTAAATTAAAACTATATTTAGAATAAGATGTACGTTTGCCTCTTCAATAATAAACATGATTTTAAGAATTTTCATTTTACAGTATTCGTTAAGTAAATACGGACAATCAATAATATCATATGTGTTATATTACAGAATGATGATATCCTCTACATTATAATTGGCAAATGTACCGCAATTTGTATGATATGTAAACACACAAGTATGTGCATATATGTACATGTATATAAGTTAAAATCTATAAAGCTTATTTCTGCTATTGCAATACAAGCGAATAAACGTAAAACGGACTTCCTTTGAACTATAATTACTATTTGGATACATGTACCTATTAATTTTCTTCTTATTGCATAACTAACTACTTTTTGCTTCACATACACACATATGTATGTATGTATTGTATTTAACTAGACTCCAGCGTTATTCGAAACCTACGAATGATGAAGTACCAAGCGGCAATACACTAAAGTAATTAAAATTCTAACAGTCATAATACGGTCATTGTGATAACTGTTTTCACATTCCCAGTTTAATTAGCACCTGGAAATTATCTCAATATGAATTCTGTATTAATGGTGTTGCAATAACATGTTGATTTTATCTGGAAACTTAATAATAGAATATTTAGATTTGATATCTACGCTTATAAATTACTTACATATGTATCTACATACATATGTGCTATATTTTATTTTTATATATTAACAAAGAAGAATATTGAGGGTATGTATTTTTATGTAATTTCATTACACGAACTTACCACAATGTACTTAAAGCAGGAATGTGGGAGGAATGCTATCTATAGAAACAAAACAATAATCCTCTCGGCGATATTCTTGCAATTTCTCATTATTTTGAAATTCCTTCTTACATTCAAAATTTACGTTTTCAAATTTGCGAAAACAATATTGCTTTCTTATATCTTCACTATTTGACAAATTTGGAACAAATCCATAACGTCTATTATTAGATAGAAGCATTTAAGAAACATGAGGTAGATAATCATCATTTTTAGGCAAGAATGTATTCGCCATAAACACCTATAAACAACATTAAATTATATGCACAAACGTCCATATATACCGTATGAAATTTATGCAAGTCACCTTGCTGTTAGGCCCAATTGTACGTGTGCAATGCGAGAATTAGAATATAATACTAAGCTTTCCGAAAATTGTGTTATTAAGATTACTTCTCGCCAAATCGTCTTCGTAGTGTACTAATGTCGGATGGAAATATATGAGAAAAAGCCAACATTTATTAGTATACAGTTTCATGCACTTGTTCAGTAACATTCAAAAGTCTATGCAAATATTATAATCGGAAAATTCATAGTAAATGTAATACTTGGTGGAACTTCGAATGCATAAATTCTTTAAGTTTTTAGAGTCCACGTAGACCTTACATTTCTTACATAATTGTTTCAAAACTAGATTAGTTTCTTCCCCGTTATGTTGTAATATATAACTCATGTAATTACAGAACTCAACAGCTATAAATAATTAATTAATTGTTTGTTAACTACCACTATGTACTATAGTACATACTATTGCTTTGGTTAACTCAAATACTAATAGCATATACACGCATAATGTTTGTTAATCAAGCTTTGGATTTATTATTCAAATACTAATAGCATATGTCAAATTGAGCTACATATTATGATTAAAATAATCGACCAATTTCATTTTTAAAATTCTCCCGAAAAGTTTTGATAGAGCCAATACAATAAATTTTAGTCGGTAATTTTCACAGCTTTAATGCTAACAGAGATGAAACCATTTAAATAGAATAACTTAACATTAAAAATCAATTACGAAGGCTTGTCATTTTACAAAATAAGGTCGTACGTATTTTCGCATTGCATCTCAAAGCCAGAAAACCTTCCGTAAATATTCAGCGACAATTTTTACAGCGAAATTTTAGAATTAATAGAAGCATACAGATACCTATCTTCTTTCAATATAAAACTCTCAACATATCAAACTTTATTTTTATCCGATTTTGATTACATCACCACGCTTATAGTTTAATTTCTTTCTTATACTGGTAACATATCCGATCATCGTATACCACACAAATACTTACATATATTTGATCAATAAGGTTGATATATAACCCCTTTCCACAATTAACTATTTGTAAAATTCTGTTGAAAACCAAGATGTGCACATCTTGGTTTTCAAAGGTGCGGATCGCGTACGGAGTTTGTTTTTTCGTACCGCCGTGTTTTACCAGGTACACTTTGAAATTATCCTGATGATGACAACTTGGTTGTCGAAATGCGTATACAGAATTTTACAAATAGTTAATTGTGGAAAGGGGTTATATATCAACCTTATTGATCAAGTCATCAACCACAGGCTCCATCAAATTCAACTACTTACATATATACTATTTTTAATAGTATCTTTAGGAATTACGCTTGTGCCGTTTATAAGCCATTGATTAGCGCTGTAAACTGAGATTACACAGCTGGAATCGGATTTTTATGAAGACCTAACAGAAGCATTAGTATAAGCAAAAGAAAATAACTAGACGTTACAATCACGAATGATTTCCGCAATATGTCGCAGTCTATTATGGTGAGTAACCATTTCACAAAATATCATTCAATCATTGAGAGATTAGAGGAACGTACAATTCTACACGTACTAAGGTTTATGCGGGCACTAAACCAAACAAAATCGCAGATAAATTGGCAATTCGGATGTAAATGATTTAAATAAATAATAATTTGAATACATTTTCGGTTATATTAATTGATTATTTCTTACTGAAACATTTTAACTAATAAATGTAAATATAATTAAAATTGAGACAGTACGGTTTCACAAAATATATTTTTAAATACACTTCTCCATGTATGAAATGTAGATATGTAAATGTAAATGTAGATGTAAATGTAAATGTAAAGCCGAAATGGCGTGCGGCATTGTCGAGAGCCACCAGAGTAAGACTAATTATTTTTTTATTTAATTATATTTATTAACTTTCAATAATTATTGGATACAAAAATATGGATGCGTTTGGATTAGATAGAAATATGTACTTAGCTCATTATCTTTCTTTATAGTGACTTTTTCAAAGAAGTGATTGACTTGAAGGTCTATCATTAAAATTTATCTATTATCCAATTCAATAATAATAAGCAATTGTTAACATGTCTAAATTTAGCTAGTTGTGTGAGTCTGCTTAAATGTATTTTTTTCATCCCAATAATTAATATAACTGTTAATGCATGCTTCCCCTATTAATGATTCATTATACGTTCGCTTTCCTAAACTTATCATATACACACTTTAGTAATTTAGTATAATCAGTATTACTTATTCAGAACAATTCGAAACTCGAGTACTTGTTAAAGTGTACAGACTATTTTAAGTTTATCTTATTAATTTTAATTTATTAGATGTAAATATAATTTGCTATGGCTGAGTACAAAATAGAAATAACATTTAATTAAATAAGTACAGAAAGAAGTAATTTAATTAGTATATACAAAACAATGGAAAAAGTGTAGTAGCAAGAAATCTTTGTAGACCGCTATATTAACTCCTATTGGCTCCAATTCATAACAGTTCACTTTTTGGTGGGCAGGACAAGTTATTACACAATTTTGACACACTTATCCTGATGTAGATATCGTGCGGTGTCGATGAAATATTAATAAAGTTGACATTTCAATTATACACAACCAATAATAATGTCTCAAATAAAATTATCGTGATCGAACTATATTCACATATGTACCAGATCAGCCTAAAATATACATACATGTACGTAATTTATGATATTTATTAAAAATGAAAACAAATAAATACAAAATTAAATTTAAAACTTACAATTTTCAAATTCTGTAAGTGTAGCGTGAAAATAAGTTTATTTAACATACACTTAAATAGTCATTTTAATACAATGAAATTCTTCCTTAAATTTATTCTGTGTCTACTGTTTACTTAAATATTTTTGCAATTACTTTCGCTTCTGCTTCTTGTTTGTCGTGTGGTAGACTGGATTTTCATTTTACTTCATTCATTTACCTTATAATAAACATGCCGCTTCATTATCTTTGGGTAATTTCGTCTACACTCAATACACCTCTCCATCCTCCAAAACCAATCTTTAAACCAGTTCTGTCAAGTCTCACTAGGGAGTAAAGCACACTCGTTGTCCCAAACCCGCAGAAGGTCCTCATCACTGGAAAATCACCTCCCTCTTAGCTTCATTTTCACATGCGGGAACAGAGCAAAGTCGCAGAGAGCAAGATCTGGACTGTAGGGAGGGTGCCCGAGATGTTTCAATCCTTTCGTGGTTAAATATTCGGTGCAGGCTTTTGCGCGGTGAGCTGGAGCATTATCGTGATGGAACCAGGTGTCCATTCTTGACTTTGGCCGCATAGATCCAATGACTTTAGGCAGGCACTGTTCAGTATACCACTTACTTGTGACTGTCTTCTATATGTCCAAAACGACGTGTTCCACAATTACACTCGATTTGAAAAATACAGCAAACTTTGTTTTAAGCTTTGGTCGGTACATCGTAATAGTACAACCAGGTCTCGTCACCTGTCACGATGTTGTTCACATAATTCAAGCTGACGTTCGTAGCCTTCCCGGCTTCCCAGCATCTTCCACAGTCAAATTTCCCCTTTAGAATTCTCTATACCACCCGAATATCGTTGTGCGATGTGGACAAACATCACCTAGTGCAAGAGTCATTTCTTCGAAGCACTGGTCTATGTTTAAACCACGCACGAAATTATAACGCAAACCTGCCTAAGGGCACATAATAGATAGATAAGTCTCATTTTGTGACAAAGATGCCATCGCAAGCACTTTACACTCTCACTGCTAATGAATAACTGAGCCTATCGACATGGCGCGGCGACTGCTGTGCACGTATGAAGATGTCTCAACATGCAGCAGCAAGCAGCTTCCTACGATTCATTGTTGCGTCATATTGCAAAACTTTCCTAGTGCCCTTTGTACTCTCTAAGCGTATTCGTTTATATCATATTGTCCTGCATTTGTATTTATTCCATTATTTTCTATTTACTGCATTTTTAACATTTATGATTTAATGCAACTAGCATTTGTAAAAAACTTGCATGTTAATATTTTGTTGCAACTGTTATATATTTCTTGTTTCGTATATCTCGTAATTTGTTTGCCATTTTACAAATTTTAAAGGGCATAATTTAATTGGTTTTGGTACTGCTTTTTAGGCCATCATCAGTCAACAGACTATAATCAAATGTAAGGCAATATGTTCCTTTCAACCGTTCATTAAAGAGTATGTTTTATTTATTATTTGTTGCAATGTGTTCTTTCTGTTTCGTTCTCTTACAATACCAATTAACGATAACGTTTAACCGCATAAACGAAAATAGTATGTATAATACTAGAATAAATTAAAGTCATTCCATAAAGTACTTTTTGTAGAATGTGTTTTGTTCTATCTAAGTGTAGTGTTTTAGTCATTTCATACCAAATTAATTTTTGTATACTAATATTCTATTATTTTTCTCATATTGAATCAAAAACTTTAATCTATAGAGAACTGATAATTTAATTGAATGTACAGTTTTGTATCCTGCCTTTCAAACCAGGAGGATTTAACAATTTTCTAATACAAAACTTGTCTTAGCTAGAACTTAGATGAGGTACATACACTCACGTTAGATATAGCGGAGAAAATTGTTACATCTTGTGCAAAAAGTTTATTACGTAAGTAGACTGCATTTTTTTTTATAATAAGCAAATTACGTACTGTGCCGAATACACATACAGCATAGAGCTTTTCCATTATTATTCGTTTAATTCTTGTGTAATACAAAATTTTCATTTTGTGCAACGTGGAAATAAATAGTTCTAATTGTAAAATTATTAAATATAATATAAATTGTTCACTGTAACACTGAAGGAACATATTTATTCTAGAAAGACTTGCTTACCCTTATGCAAAATTATACATACTTAATTGCAATTATATTAAAGAAATTATTGCATATATTGTGTATATACTCTCAACAAGGCATGGACAAAATGCCACTTGCACATACGATGACAGTTTTGGTAATACAACTGAAATTTATTCTCGTGTTTGTTGCACCTCGAATTTCACAATTGTTACACTCTTTTGTTTGAGCACAATGAGTTCACTTTTGTCACGTCGATAACTCTACAACACCCTTATCCAAATACGTTTTCTTTATATGTCAACTTAATAAATCAGTTTCCGATTTCGGTTCGTTCATTCACTGCATAATAAGCCAATTAAGATGGAAAACATCGAAAACCGGCGTTGACTAAATTATACTCGCTCAACGGGTTTACATTTAGGCAGGCTCTTTTTTAATATTTATGCCTAAGCACATTAAGTAGGAAGGACGTTCGTTATTTATTATATTATTTGATGAAAGTAACTCTCACAAATCCAAAAAAAATTATTAAAATTAATTCTCTTTTGAAAAAGAGCCTAACATCGGCTAAATGTAAATAATAAAAATCGATAAAAAACGTAACTATCGAACGTAAGAACAAGATTTTCGTAGAGGATTAATTACTTAATTTATGAAATTATATAATTTAATAATAATAGTATGACAGTGGATTGTTTCATCACTTTGCACAGAGTAAGACTGTTGCATTGCTATTATGTTAATATATATAAAAAAGTCAACACCAAGACTCTGACTGTGAATTTTACAATAAAATGAATGGGACAGAACTATCTTTTTTATTGGACTTGATAACAGAAAATGTATTGTAATATTCAAAGTATAAAGTATCAGGTTGTTACATATGAAATGTCCGATTTTATAAGGAATAAAAAAAAGTCTAAATTTAAAGAAATATAAATATTTATTCTGCAAAATAGTCTCATTTACATCAATAGTTTGTTGCCAACGGCCTGGAAGCTGAAAAATTCCCTTCGAAAAGAAATCTAGGTTTTGACGGCTCACATATTGCTCAAACACTGCTATTACAGACTCCCGGTCAGGGAAGTCCCTATTTTTTAAGTGATTGTCTAAACTTCGGAAAAAATGAAAATCAGTTGGCGAAAGGTCAGGTGAATAAGGTGGGTGAGGGAGAATTTCGTAACCAAATTCCGAAAGTTTTTGGATTGTCTGTCGTGCAACATGAGGTCTTGCATTATCATGAAGTAGTATGGGTCCATGTCTATTGACTAGTGAGGGCTGCAAGCGGCTCAATTTTCCATGCATAGTTTCCAGTTCGGCACAATAGGACGCTGCCGTGATGGTTTCACCAGGTTGCAAAAATGAATAGTGAATAATACCCTTACTGGTCCACCATACAGTCACCATAATCTTTAGCGGGTGAAGTGATGCTCGTGCATGCTGTCTTGGTGCTTCACCTCGATCTAACCATTGTCCTGACCATCTCCGATTATCATAAAGTATCCACTTTTCGTCACACGTTACCACTCGATGAAGAAACGGTTCAACTTTCTGTCGATTAGCCAAAGAAGTAACCACCTCTAATCGACGGAGCTTATTGGCTTCCGTTAATTGGTGCGGCACCCATCGATCGAGTTTCTTCACTTTACCAATCGAAGAAAGGTGGCGACTAATGGTGGCAATGGACACTTGAAATGTTTCTGCAATGCTACGCACTGTTGTCGACGGATTACTTTCAACTTCTACACGCAGCTCGTCGTCATTAACGGTGCTACGCGCATATCCGCGAGGCTCATTTTCCAAATCAAAATTTCCCTCGCTGAATTTTTTAAACCATCGCCGTAATGTGCGTTCATTACACGTGGTTTCACCGAACATCTGATTAATTTCTCGGGTTGCTGCAGCTGCATTTAATCCCTTTTTAAATTGAAAGAGGTAAATTGCCCGAATATCTCTTGCCGACAGCATTTCCTTAGGCGAGACAAGGACAGGTGTATTAATCTTTCCAAGAAATGGAACAGGTACACACTTCAAAATAAATACCCTTTTCTACAAATACAATAATAATTTTCACCAAAAACATCACGTCTTCACACAGGTGCGATTCAGTTCAGACTGAAGGAAAAAACGGACATTACATTTGTAACAATCTGATAGAACCTTTCTAAATGCTAGTTACGATATAACTTTCTTATATGGTCAATATTATGAAACTGAGCCCCATGTACATACATACGTTAGAATTGTTAGAAACTGTATCAGACCTTCAAATTTATACACATCTGCTTTTTTTTGGTGTTCATGTTAGGTTTCGGATTTTATCCAACCAACTCGATCGGCTAGTTTTAGTTTAAGATCTTTCTTGAACTCCTATGTCTCCATAGCAGTATCGTATCGTATGTCGATGATTCACCTACTAGAGAATTTTGATGGTTCTGCACCTTCTCAAATTGCCCTCGACTAGCCTTGGTTTTTGATCGTTATCATATTTAGGTCTCTGTGGAGGATAGTATTTCTAATAAGACAGAACAAGTTAAGTCGATCTGTTCTGTATAATCTGCAGCTTCTGTATGTGACACTTTGCAGCCGTCGCTCACGTTACGGATGCATATATCATCATCATTTTCATGACAGTTCCGTAATGTTTAATCCTGTGGGAGCGATGGAATTTACTTCTTTTGTTCACCAACTCGATGAATGTCCCCAACATCTGCCGAGCACGGTCTATGATGGCTGTGCAGGACTAGTCCTTTAGATAATAAACTTCTTCAGCTCTCTGTACTTCCTCTTACGATTACCACTTGTCGAAAATAACATTGTTGTAGTTTTTCCCGGATGGAAATTAAAGTTCCATCGACCGTATCTCTCGTCTAGTAAGTCTAGTGATTCGTCTAACAATCTGGACATACCTGAAAGGTGTATATATATATATTCATACGTCGCCGGGATGTTGCTAGTGTAAATATTAAACAACCGTGGTGGAAGTATCCTATAGTACTCCTGATCGTCGATCGGTGTTCTCCAATTTTAATTCGAAATGATCTTTTGTGTAGGTACGCTCAAATCAAGCGAAAAAAAATCTTTGGAGACTCCAACATGTTATATTTTAATAGCAGTCTTGTTGAACGCCTTAGAGACATACAGATCGCCTTCGTATGTTCGCCAACATTGAACACTTGTCCATTCTTTCAAAGAAACTATTAAAGCAACTCATTCGCATTTCTTTTGAAAGGTGAGCGTACTTGCCACACCGTATTCTAAGAAAATCCGCTATTATCGAAAGATTTCCTCCCAATCAGCCTGTTTTTCATTTGAGGCGCAAAGTCACGTGGAGCGAGATTTAGTATATGTTGCATTGTGTCGAAAGGTTATCGTCGTGGAAAGTTTGAGGACCTGGTCACGAACTAAAACGAATGTTTTTGAAAACTTCGACAGTTCTAAGCATACACTCTTCGGTGTCTTTAGCGTTAAGAGTTACACAACTCCTCTCATGATAAAAATATGACATCTTAATGGATCGATTGTACCGTACAGACACTTCATCGAGACAAATGTTGCTCCGTGTTTTAGCGAGCATGCAGAAAAGTCAGTCACCAATCAAGATATTGTTAAAATAATTAGGTACCCCTTAAACTTCTGTAGCACTTCGTGGCACTATGAAACGTGTAATACCAACTGCTCGTCAGTTAAAGGACTGGATATCCAAAAAGAGCAAAACTCTCTTTCTCGAAGATAACATGCAAGCAGTGAACTCGTGTATTTTCCTGACAGCATCAATGCTCTCCTCGGTAATCAACGAGGTGGGATGTTCTAACTTCGGAGAGTTATCCAAACCGAAATTCCCGGCTCTGGAGGTCCTTTACCACTACACACGGTTAATATCAAATACACAAGCAAAACTGTAAAGTAAAATTGCCTCAATCTCTAACGTAATATAGTAAATCGCCAGCTACAGTGCAGGTGTGAACAAGCCTTGACCTTTTAAGTTAAATGTTTCTTTTCTCTATAAAATAATCGTATAAAAAATGTATACAAACATAGAAAAAATAATATGGTTTCTTGTTATTATGCTAGCAATAAAAATAATACTGACACTAGTAAAATGTATTATCAACGCCAAATGGAAATAATCAGACAGATCAAAGACTATTTATTGGAAAAGCTTCAAACCGAAAGATGAAGAATGGCTCGATGGTCCTTGGGGACAAGCAATAATTCGCATTTTTCGTACACAATTCTTTATACAGACAAAACAATGAATCATTTAATAGACATAATAATGTTTGTTAGTCTCAATCCTCACTTTAGTGTGAAAAAGCAAGATTAACGTATCTTTTCTGTAAACGTATGGTGTGCCATTTTTGGTATGAAAATATTGGGATCATATTTTTATAACACACTGAGTGGAGAATAATATTTACACTTTCAGCGTAATGAGTGCAAAGTATGCTAGATGAATTACCATTAAATTTAATTTACAATCTCAGATATTTTCAACATTACGGTGCACCTGCTCATAATTCTAAAAACGTTTCTGAGTATCAATCAGAAAGTTTTCTAACTAGATTGGAAATGAAGGTATCATTCTCTGGCTAGCGATATCAACAATTATTACACTACATTTTTTTTCTGATTGAGCGCCGTAAAGAACTAATACATAAAAACAAACTTTGTAGAGCTAAAATTAATATTGTAACAGCTATAAGAAGCATCCACTCTCAAACACTGCAAAAGATTCATTCCGAAATAGTAGGTGTGAAATTTATATACGGAATATTATATTGAGCAATTACTGAAATAACTTTAGCTACTGTCTACTGTTTCGCCTATTTATTTCCTCCTACTTGGACATTATTTCCTCAGTTAGTAATAGTAATTAAATTATTTCAGCTATAATAAAAAATTCTAAGAGGAACAACCATACCAAGCCTAATATCTTTGAAGTTATAAAAACTAAGTTATAGATAACTATAATTGCTAATAACAAAACATATATTTTTATTAAGACATTTAAAAAGCAAGTGCGCCATTAATATTTAAATAAAATTATTAAATTCTACGTAGAGATGCCTTCCAAATGCCATTTTTAGTTTTGTTCTATCTTCGGAGGTTAGGAATAAATGTAAGACAAAATTTCGGCAATATTCAGTTTTTTCTAAATATCTCAAATAGTTGACAGCAAATGACAATTTTAAAGCTGCAATCAAATACGAATATCTGAGCAACTTTGTTAATTTCACCGATCCTGTATCTCCAATATTAAGAAAGTTAAGCTTATACATATATATATTCACATATATGTATTTATATTCCTTAACATTCTTTTTTTATGAACAAATTTTCTTGCAAAAAATATGATTGCAAACGCTTTTATGTGTTTTACATACAATAATTTTTAAATAATAGAACTGAGAGTTTTTTTTCTCACGAGAATCTACAGAGATACGTGAGATGGTTATTGTTAGAATTGTATAAAGTTATTACTTAAAGTTAATTAAATAATTTGTTATGTTATTGTAAATGTTCCCATCTAACTTCACAGAATCATTTACTTCAATACAGACAGACATTCATACACATGTACTTACATACATACATTTTTATATCGTATAATAGTTATTAAATTACATTACGCAACGATAACGGTGTTCGTCACATTGCAATAATATTATACCTATGTAGGTGTAACTATTTAAGAAAAATATTCCTTTAAGTATTTCTAAATATAACAAGACAATTCCATTAAGCTTCATAGCAAGTAGACATTAACATTAACTTAAGAATTCTTAATAACATTGACGCTGATGCACGCAAAGCGAAATGGAAGTGCCAAACTTGGTTTCAGGCGATTATACGATTACAATCAATACTTTTGCAAAATTCATGATTACGCATGCAATTAATGTTAAATGTACCCACAAATTATATTTTAAATCGTTGCTAAAACAAAAAGAAATACTTAAAATATCGAACGCATTACTTCAAAAATGTTTCATATAATTTTCGATCAAATGTTACCAAGATAATAAGAAAAGGTCCGAAAAGAGGACTTTCTTAATTACAATTTATGTCTCAGTAAAACTAATTAGCATTCAGCATATCATTAAAGTGTTTTTGTACATAATATTTTGTTTAAGAATACATGCAACATACTCATTATTCTGAACGTAACGTCTGCATCATCGAATTTCAGGGTAATTGCCAGTGCATTCTTAAGCTTAAGCTTCCTAGTCTGTGTTGTAAATTTACATAAAAGAAGTCGATTGTGTTACGAGAGGGCCGGAATTTATTAACCATAATAATAGGTCACATATGAACTTACCTAACGGATTTAGAGTGCCCGAAGTAATTTAAAGTCACAGTTTATGAATGCCTGAATTATGATTAAAAATATTAGGCGCAAGATAAATCAATTCCACAACAACATACAGAAATTATTAATTTAGATATTAAAAAATGTTCTGGAAGACGGTAATCGCTTTTATAAATATACTATTATTATAAAAATATTATTGTAATAAGATTTTTACAATAATATTTTTATAATAATAATAACAATAAAATATCACAACAATATATAAGGTTTTCCAATAGGGATGATATGATTTTGAAGTGACTTTTCGGCCATTTGTAATATGTCATAATCTGTCATTTGTTTTTCATTGTATTCAGTAGTGTTTACAATTTCATCATGGAGAGATATACGCAAAAACAACGTTTACAAATTATTCAGTTTTATTATCAAAATAATCGTTCTCCAATTGCAACTTTTCGTGCGCTTTTGCCATTTTATGGTCGTAATAATCGTCCAAGTGTGCTCGCTATTCGCCGAATTGTTAAAAATTTTGAGGTTACATTTTCTTTACATAATTTTCAGGTGCTAATAAGCCAAAGAACCGCTCGAAGTAATGCAAATATTCAGGCAAGTGTTACTGAAGACCGTAATTTGTCGATTCCAAGACGTTCTCAACAATTGCGACTGTCTCAAACCACAACCTGGCGGATTTTGAGAAAGGATTTGGGTTTGCATCCCTATAAAATTGTTCTCACTCAAGAACTGAAGCTATTGGACCACCGTAAACGTCGTGAATTTGCTGATTTTGCCTTGGAACAACTTGAAAACGATAACGATTTTTTTAAGAAAATCATCTTCTGTGATGAGGCTCACATTCATCTGGTTGGTGTCGTAAATAAACAAAACCGTCGATTCTGGTGCGAAAAAATCCAGAACTTATTTATGAAAAACCATTACTTTCACCTAAATTGACAGTTTGGTGTGGTTTTTGGTATGGTGGAATCATCGGTCCGTATTTTTTTCAAAATGAAGCTGGTAACACCGTTACTGTCAATGGAGAGCGGTATAGATTGATGATAACCAACTTTTTATGGCCGACATTGGAAAAAGTTTATCTTGACAACATTTGGTTCCAACAAGACAGGGCTACGTGCCACACAGCAAATGCAACAATAGAATTATTGCGAGAAAAGTTTGGAGATTCTATTATTTCAAGAAATTGTGATATTGAATGGCCTCCAAGAAGTTGTGATTTAACACCATTAGACTATTTCTTGTGGGGTTATTTGAAGTCATTGGTCTATTGAAATAAACCTGACTCTCTTCAAGCTTTACAAATCAATATTGAACGTGCTATTCATGACATACGACTAGATTTAGTGGAAAAAGTGCTCGAAAATTGGGTTCATCGAATTCGTTCCTGCAGAAGAAGTCGTCGAGGCCATTTGAATGACGTTTTATTGTACTTCACATTAAATAAAAAACTTTTGAATTTTCTTAACAATAAGTGTGCTTTTTTTAAAGAAATCATATCACTCTTATTGGAAAACCTTGTATAAGTATAACTCATTTCGGGTACTTTTTCAAAAATTAAAAAAAATAATAACTTCAACTTTATCGGGTATTCATTATTATCATACAAAAGAACTACTCTTGACATTTATTTTTTTTAAATGATTTCCTTCAAATTTTGGCCGTAACTTCATCTAACATGATTCATCCTGAAGTTCCAATTTTCGATGACGCGTTCGAGCATTTCAAGTGTTATTTAGCGAATAACATGAGTAATGTTGGCCTCCAATTGCTCAACTGCAGCTGGCTTAGCCATGCAGACTTTAGACTTTAGGTAACCGCAAAGGAGAAAGTCTGAAGGTGGGATATCACATGATCTAGCGCCATTGCACAATTCCATTGCGTAAAATTAAATGTTCACCAAATTGTTCTTGCAATAAAGCCATGCTCTGACGGGCTGTGTGGCAAGTAGTGCCGTCTTGATGAAATGAAATATCGTCGAGGTCACGGGCTTAACTTTTAGGCAGCAAATATTCCGTTATCATGGCGCGATAACGGACGCCATTCACAGTTACCTTACGGTCGTCTTTATTTTTGAAGAAATACAGACCGATGATTTTTCTTGCACACGAACCACACCAAACTATGGTTTTGTCTGTATGAAATTACAGCTCTTAAACCTCTTCATTCCAAATATGGCAATTGTGCTTACTGGTGCAGCCATTAAGCCAGAAAGCAGTTAATCTTCTTCAAGCTTTCCAAGAGCCCAAAAACTAAAACGGTGACGCATCGAAAGGTCGGCCGTTTTCAGTTCTTGAACGAGTTTCATTTTGTATGCTTTTAAACCAAGATCTTCACGGTCACCGCGTACACTGTCAACTACTATCGCTATATTTTCTTCACTACGTGCTGAATGTAGTCTATTTGGCCGCGTACTATCCAATAATGAAAATTTTTCAATAGTATAGCGAATTGTGCACTCGGTGAGCCGATTACGTAGACCAAGTTGCTTTAAGTGCACGAAACATATTTGTCGTGGAACGCTGATTGTCGTAATACAGCTGAATAATTTGTAACTGGGCTGTCTGTCCATAATAAAATGTCACGCAATACTTAAATATTTAACTAAAATAACGTGAAAGTTTGACACAACTCACGCTTTATCTGTCAAAAATCGCTCTTTAAAAAGTAAATTATAATAAACATTATATATATATATATATATATATATATATATATATATAATAAATAGTTGTAAATCTAATTTCACTATTAAGAGAAACAAATGCATTTATTACGAGGACCATTTAACGAGAAGTAAGATTGGAAATAGTAGTAATAATAATAACGACGATTGGCAATATCAAATATAATAATATAATAAAGGGTTTTTCTTTAAGACCGACGCATATTGTTAATAAAATAAAACACGGATATCATAGGAAATTGAAAATAACTTTAGGTCGGTGTAAAATACAATTGGTGCCATTATTGATGGAACACATCCCTCAAATGTACTCCTGTAAAGTTATTAGTTTGTTGGCGTAAACTAACTTCTTAACATAACTTCGCAGAAAGAAAATTATGGCTGCCAAATCATATGAAAGATGTGTCTTAAATCATATTATGAGAAATATCGATTCACCAAACTCTTTTAGTAAGAGAATTGTTTGAATGGCAATGTGACAAGTTCTTGTTGAAACTACAGCATCTAATTTAGGTCAAATAAATCCTGGCAACATTGAGCGATTGCAAGTTTCTTTTACAGTAATGATGTTATCAGCATTATTGAAAAAAGTAAGATTCAATGACACCACTAGCATAAAATGAACAACAGACAGTTTTCAAGTTTATCTACTATCCAATTAGTGAATCTCTGACACAACAAATGATTGTTTGGTTTGAATTCTTGGGTTACAGTAATCTTTCAAGAACTTATAACAAGATCTCTTTCCGCAATTCGCCACAAATTTGTAATTAAAATGCCCAGTGCCTCAGATGGACGAGGAATTGACTCCTGTGGATCTTCACGAACACTCTAACGTACAGCTGCAATCGTCCTTTAGTTTCTAAAAGTCCTTTGCTTTACTGGCATAGAACGTGCTATAGAATGTATATATTAATTGAATTCCCATTTTTGCACAAGTGTTCCATTATTCTTCGACTTGGACAATTGTAGAGACTGAAATTTAGAGCAGCACATGACTAAACGTGAATTTTTATACAAAGGTGAATAATTTGTAAACGTTGTTGGAACGTGTATCGTTTATATGATGAAATGATAAATGATTAAACTTGCAAATGCTTCGTCATTAATAGAAAACCCCTTATAAAGGGTATACAATTTAAAAAGAATAAAGTAGTCTTATTAAAATAATTATACATTCTGTATAATATATATAAAATATAAATAAATATTAAAAAATAAAATAATATTGAAATTAGGATATATTGTATAGGTAGGTGATTTTATCAGCACATTGACATACATATATGTGGAAATAGCAGCTAGAATGTATCTAAGTTATGAACAGCAAATTATACAAAAACTGCTGTTGTAGCATAGCACAATCGAGGTAATTATGACCCAGAGAAGTTTAATTGAATCGTGATAAAAGTAAAACCTGGTTTGTATCCCATCTGTAGTAGAGAAAATCAAGGCAAGGAAATTTTACCAATCTTCGTTGCACTAAATGCAGTTTGTTTTCTGCATGTTGAATAGTAATAATTCCAAATGATAATTGTTTCAAATGTTTGACACCTAATAAAATACACAATCACTTATTATTTTATAATTATCAGAATATATTCAAGATTTTTATTTAATTCAATGAATTGTATCTTAAATTTTGCACACACTAACTTGAATTAATATGTCTTAATTGTTGTATTTCAAGAAAAGTTTAGTTTTAATTCAAATTCGAATTTAAAGAGAAAAAAACACATAAATTTTCCTGTTTTCGTTATAATTATTTCGAGAAATTTATAGAATAACTATATACCCACGTAAGATTCAATCTCACGCATTCAGCTAATTTAGAGAATGCGCTATTCATTTGAGCTGTGGCGGTGCGAACAATTACCAATGGAGAATGCAACGTATGTTATATTAAATATAATACTATTAAAAGTTCTGCCCATATCATGAACAGGAGATTAAGACGTGTGTTTATGTGTATCATGTACCGTGTACTGAACTATGTTGTTATGGAGTAATTTATATATATATATAAGTATATGTACGTGCAAGCAATACCGCATCTAATAAGTCTAAATTGCAGCTATGGTACGTAGATCGAATCAGGTGGTTAAAATTGTTCAGTCTACCTGACACCACAAATTCCGCTACACCATTTCAATTTCACTCTCGAGATTTTCATAATGTGAATGCAAAACAATTGAATTCTGTTTTAGGCGAAGTTAAATCAATGAACAGAAAGTGGATTTAGAAATTATAAAATTAATAAACGGTTTATAATTCCCAGTGCTTTCCTACGTGCCGTAAAAAATGAATGATGTAAAATACTTATATTTCACATTCGAATATATCGGATTCAAACATAAGTTCATAGCGTTTTTGATTTGTCGAACGAGAGAGCATTGAAAAAAATTGTTAGGTATATGTCAAAGTTATTTTAACGTCGTATTATTTTAACTGAATATGTGCAAAGATTATTTTATTTATTGACAAAAGAAAACGGAATCTAAAACATAAAAAGAAGTTAATGTATCGGAAGCCACTAGAATTAATTAACGTTTAAATTGTACGAGTTAAAAATGTTGTTCAAAATGACCACCATTCGACATAACATATGCTTCAGATCAACGAATTAATTCTCTGAAAGTAGTTGCTGTCATCATACTAATTGACTTGTTTGCTGAATCTTACATATCAAATCATCTGAATTGGTAGACGGAGTAGAATATATTTTTCAAATATCCCTAATCTAGAGGACTCAAATCCAATGAATGAGCTGGCCATTCAATAGAACCTTTACTACCAATCTATTTTTGGGTACATACTTATAGTTTAAGTAGTCTTCAAACAACAAAAATTACGAGGCAGAGCGCCATTTTATTGCCACCACAAGACATTGCGTTCTACTAATGGAATATCTTCCAGTAACTCGGGGAGATCATTACATAAAAATGCTAAATAATGTTGTCCCAGTAACTCGGGGAGATCATTACATAAAAATGCTAAATAATGTTGTCCTGTTTAAATTCCTTCAAAGTAATGGGAACAAATGATAAGTCTGTTAAATAATCTCACGCATTGAATAAAGATTTTTCTAGAGCCCAATAATAGCAGTTATGATGATTAATCACTCATTTATTATGAAATTGACAGTCATCTTTCCACAAACTTTCATTGGTAATATTGGAATGATCTCGTGATCTTGTAACATCACCTGCAATACAACATTGAATTGTGGTCTCCATTAAAAATACGTAGGCCTCAATGCGTGTAGCAAAGGAATTCTAAAAGAATGATATTTGATAAACTTTAATATCCCTCGTACAGATGATTTTATCTGGTCCAATTACGTCCGTCAATGTTCTAATTGAAATATGTGGATTTAGTAAAATATAAGCCAGTGCATTTATTTGCATTTTTTTTTTATTTTGACGGATACTAGAGATTATAATGTTTCGAATTCGATGGAAGTAACCCTGTTCTCATTTTAGCTTCAAGAGTTTTACACTACACCACGACAAGTTTTATGATTTTCCCTAAAAATTAAGAACATGACATTAATTTATAGGAAAAGCAAAAATTTTAAAACCCTTATAAGAACACTATCTTCGTATCTATTTAAGTATAAACAGATCTAATTAAAGATCTGCAGTTTCTTTTCTATATGAATCTAAAAAAAGGTAAAAAACACGCATTTTCGGTGGAGTATGAACATGTTATACAATTACTATCTTATACTAAATATATGTTGCACAATATTTTTTTTCACACCGTTATACTCAAAACTGTTAGTATTTCAATCATGAACCAAGAAAGTTGAAGGGTGCTTCTTGAAGAAATTGACTTGAATATCGTTACTCATAGGTTGGTGCACCAGTTATTGCAAACCATTTCTAGCTACACCTCTATCGATAGTACACTAATAATAAGGAAGTTAACCGTTTTGTACCCTTGAATTTGGGACATCCGGTATAATCTTTTATAGTTGATGAGTGACAAAAGAATATATTGCTGCGAAATCTATTTTTAAATGAATGTATACTAAGAACCCATGTAGAAAAATATTAGGCAATTGCTATATTTGTTCAACAGTAATTTATATAGATAACTGTTTATCCATTGAAAATCTAACTCCTTTAATAAGAGTCCGTGATTTAAAGCGGCATAATTGTA
>JAVIWB010000108.1:0-13746 GCA_031893035.1 Dermolepida albohirtum | reverse complement strand
CCAAGGCTAAATCTCGTAATCGACCGATAGTAACCGTCGTGAGGGAAGGCAAAGAACCCGGGAGGGGAATAAATAGATCCTGAAACCGTATGTTTACAAAAAGTAGGAGCCCCGGGGGACTTTTTGTAAATGGTAGGACTTTTCATCGCTTCCGGGTAAAGGCTGGAAAATGGCCCAAAGGGGGGTTACCTGGGTGTCCCAAACCAAGGATTCCGGGCCGGTGAATGCCTCGGGCTGGGGGTCCCCCCCTTTTAAAAAAATACTTGGGGGGGTGAAAGGTAAAAAACTTGGAAATACGGGTTCCCCCGAAATTTTTTTATTCCCAATTTTCGGGGGTGGCCTTTTTGGCGGGGGGTCACGTTTCCAAACCAACAAATAAATCCCCGGGTGTTAACGACCCGGGGTGAAATCCAGCCAAGGGGAAAAACCCAAACCCCCCCCTAAATTTGGCAAGTAAACAATGGGGGGCTCACAATTTGGCTTAAAAAGGCCACATTTAAAAAAAGAAAAGCCCCTTAGGTCCTGGCGGAAGTGGGGGGGGGGCGCCGACCAAGCTGGGTTTCCCCCTTTTTGAAATTTTTAAACCGGGAAAAGGTTCTTAAGGTGTGGAGGTATAAATGGTGCTCATGATAGCTTAAAGGGGTAAAAATGGAACGCAAGGCCCTCCAACCAGGCTAGGGGGTCCCCCCTAAGGCGGGGCAAGATTAGCAAAACCAAAATTTCCTTACTGGATTTTGGGGGGGAAGGTTAGCCACCCTTTTGGGAAAGGGTTTCCCGTAGCTGCCTTAAAAACCCCCGGGGCTGAGGGGGTGTCGGGGTGTTGACCAAAGGGGGCCCCTGCTTCAAAAAGCCCAAGCTAGCTAAAACCCCCAAAAAAAAACCCCTTCGCGAATGGTTTTAACCTTGGGGAAATTAAAAGGGAAATGGAAATTAACCGAACTTAAAGGTTCCCGTGGGAACTAACAGAAACCCCTTTTTTGGGGGCTCAATTTTTAAAAAAAAAACCCCCTCCCAAAAAGGGCTTTGGGGTAGCCCTCCCAAAATTTTTTTGGGGGGTCAACCCTTTTTAAATCCCATAAACGGCGGCCGTAACAAACGGCCTAAGGTAGCTTCTTTGGGGAATTGACCCCCAAAGGGGAAATGAGGCCCCCTCCCCAAACCGCAAGGAAAATGGTATTTTCCCCCCCGGAAAACGGAAACCCCCATGAATTTTATGTAGCTTTTATTGGATTTGGGGGTTGGGGTAAAATTTGAAGGGGGCGGAAAAAAAAACCTTGTCCACCCGGTCGGAGGTTCCCCTGGCCCCAATGGGTGGGAAAAATTTTGGGGGCATTTACTCGGCTCCCCCAAAAAACGGGGAGTTAAATTCGCGGTACTTTTAAATAAAGGCTAAGCTGTTAATTTAAACAAACAAAGGATGGGAAAAGGCTGGATCCGGTTTTCTTTTGGGGGGCCCTCGTAAACGGTAAAAGGACCGGGGGGATGCTGTTTCCCCGATTCTTTCACGGGGGGTTTTCCCCCATGTCGGCTCATCTCATCCTGGGGCTGTAGTCGGTCCCAAGGGTATGGCTGTTCGCCATTTAAAGAGGTACGTGAGCTGGGTTTAAAACGTGTGAGACGTTTTGCCCTATCTCCGTGGGCGCTGCAATTTAGGAGCCTGCTCCTAGTACGGAGGACCAGAGTACCACCCTCTGGTGTACCTGTTTCACCCAGTGGCATCGCAGGGTAGCTCTGTGGAAGAGATAACCGCTGAAAGCATCTAAGCGGGAAACTGGCTTCAGATTAGTCTCCCGGGGCCTTGAGCCCCCTGAAGGGTCGTTGAAAGACCCCCGACGTTGATGGCTGGGTGTGGAACGCAGTAATGCGTTAAGCTAACCAGTACTAATTGCCCTCCCGGCTTACCCTATAACTTTGATCTGCCAGGTTGGTGGTTCAGACTGGTTATGCCTGGCGCAATCGAATAAATCATTTGATTCTATGAATTTGATGTGAGCGAGTGCTTCATTCACGTTTATGCCTAGTGACCATAGCAAGTTGGTCCCACTCCTTCCCCATCCCGAACGGACAGTGAAACGACTTTGCCCGTATAGTGCGTTCCCCGGGGAAAGTGGTCATCGCTAGGCTCTTAGCTGCAACACCCCTTGACCTTGAATGAGGCGGGGGTTTTGTTTTTGGCGTATTTTTAAGCTGGGACACGTGGGGCTGTTTGGCGGCATTATCTGTGACCATTTTTGGGTCCGACCCTTAGTCGAACAGGACAGTGAACGCTTTGCGCCGAGGAAGTGCTTCCGTGTAAAGAGGTCATCGTAAAGGCTTTTGAAACCCTGATTTGCGAGGCAGGGGTTGTGTTTATTAGGGATTTCGCCGAAGAATAAAAAGAGCGAAACGAGTGCGCTTTAGGTCCCTGACTGGAAGAAATGGACTTGGTGCAAGGCTCCTTTTGCTTTCCTCGGGAGAAGGCTCGCCCGTGCCTCACCACCAAAACGACTTGTCACCCTTGCTAATCGTAAGCGAAAGACGGCGAGTGACAAGGCCCACAGCAATTTCCGCATAAAAACGTTCCTTTTTGTTTGTAAAGTGGGAGCAAGAAAAACCCCACTCTTGGGGAGTTGAGGTTAACCTTGGAGGCACCCCGTTAAATTAACCAACAGGTATTGCGGAACTCGTTTTAGGGAATGAAAGTCCCGGGCCACTGAAACGGGCGGGTGCAGGCTTGCAAACCTTAAATGCTGTTGCTTTGGGTGCTTGGGTGAAGTGCCATTCACCTTGGTCGCTTGCTCAGGTTGTAGTTGTACCCAGAGCCATCGGAAGCAGGGTTTGCTGCCGTCCGGGTCAGATTTGTGCACGACCAGTTGGCTTTGGTTGGTGCGCAAGGTGTAACATGCCCCGGCTAAGCATCCTTGGTCGAGGAGTTGGCATCAACCTTGTATCTGGTTAGTAGGCACAAAAAAGCGGTTTTGAATAGCGTAGCTGGCGCGCAGGAGTTGCTGCTTTCATTCCAAAGCGTGGCTTGTTGGGCTATGGCCAACCAAACCCGGGGGCCATTGTTAAGTTCAGCGCTGCATCAAGCGCCCTTGTTTTCGCCCTAGCCCAAGGCAGTTTGCCGGGCTGCTGGTAGAGCGATCCGTTTCGAAAAAACCGTAGTTGAATTCAGCAGTCAAACCCACCAAATCAGGCAACGGAGGCAAGCTGATTGCCTTCAGGTGAACCGGGGCATAAAGCATCGCCGAAGGCCCGGTGTATGGTTATGATGCTGATGTAGTAGGGGTGGCCAGGTAAGCCCAGGTTGAATTACCCAAAATGCGATGGCCCGAAGCTACCGGACAGGTGATTTGCTGTACCTTGGTCAAAGCCAAAACCATCGTAGAGCCAAAGTTACCTTCCAGTTGGAACCCCGGGCCTTCAGCCATTTGATCTTCCACGCCGCGGAAGAAGGTAGACTGGCTTTCCATTGCACGGGGGTAATCACCACCGATTTTCTGGTGTTCTCCAGTTGGTTCACCGGCCATCAGGGTAACCTGCGGCCCAATCAGCGGACCGCAAACAGCCAGCAGCCACATAAGGCGGGTTGGTTTGCGTTTATTCCTAGGTGGGTTGAACCAGTTTGGCTGCACATTAAAGAGGTGTTTGCATTTTAAAAGATCTCACCAATCTTTTTACCCAATAGGAAGAAAGGCGGTTTTAGTATTGGTGCCATATGAATGTGGGCAACGTTGGGGCCCCCATGGCACTAATAAGTAGCAGCACCACAATAAAAACCCCGCCTAAAGCGGGGGGCACCAAAGGGCAGCGGGAATTGCATCGACAAGGCCCTGCTAAATATCGACATTCTTGGTTCTGGCAAGCGGGGTGCCAATGACTGCCGTGACCCCCCTTTGCAATTTTATGGGATACCACAAACGTTAACTTTTGCCGGGCGCAACAAATGGCAAAGACATGGGGGGGGTTTCAAGCCTCCGAACCACCCTTTTCCGATGTGATAGGCATCTCATGGTTGTATAGCGGATGCGGTGGGCACTGCCGCAGGCGGCGATGGCCGTAACCCATGGTGCAGCAGCCGTCAGGATGAAAATCAATGGTTTTTTCACTTGCGGTATGTCAGGATATATCGTTTCAGTGCGACGGTTTGCTAACCCGGGCGGATTTGGCCTTCACCCTTTTTTGGCGTAAGACCAACTTGTGAATAGCTTGGAATGCTTGTCACCAATCTTTGAGGCAGGGGTACCTCAGGTCATTTGTGTCATAGCCTGACAGAGCGGCTCGCGGTGTTACTGGCAACTTGCAGAGCTGGTGAACTTGTTTAGGTGTTGGGGCCCCTGGAAGGCACTTGCAGGATGCAACATGCCTTTGGGTTGGTTGTGCAGCCGCCAAGCTGGGTTGCAGCCTGGCAGTCCCAATACAGGGGAAGTCAATCGAAAGTGCGCAGCCCCATGGATGGGCTGCGCCAATCTATCAGGACGGGAAAAGTCGGGTTTCCACAGAAAAGTTTGCAGAATATGGTTGGCGGGCCCGCGTTCCTGGTTGCTGGTTGAGGGACAGCGAATGAAGGCCGGTCCAACAGGTTTTCCAGCGGTGCCACCAGGCGAGCACAATTCTTAGGTTTTTCAGGCCGAAGGATTCGGCAAGGTGCCTTGGATGTCTCCCTTTGGTTATTTTCTGAATGCGGCGCTCTGCAGGGTCATGCGAATTCCTCGAACTGCCAGCAGCAGGATGAACCAGATGTGCCAGCCCCGTCACAAATTTTTTCGAGGTGGTAGTACCCCGAATCACCACAGGGGGGCGCCCTGGCTGTGGTTTAAATCCATTGAAGTGGTACCACCGCTTTTGCCGTGGGGAGCTGCTCAGCCCGGTAGGGACGTTCCCAACCGAAGCCAAGGTTGGGGCGAAAATGCGCAAGCATGTGATTGGGAGGAAACACCAATTGCGGCGTTAGGTCGGCAGGATACCCGTGAACGTGGAGATCCCATGATCAAGTCAAACCAAGAAGGTGACCACCGATCATGTCGCCCAAAGGGCGGCCGGGAACACTAGCGCGTGGGCGACGTTGAAAGCCTGCTGCAAAGCCAGCAACGCGATGAAGGCAGAGCCCATCGACCTGAGACTGGTTTGGCAATTTGGCTATACCATACAAAAGTCACCTCGAAGGTTCCGAGGGTTTGAAAGTGACTTGCTTTCTTCGGGCTCACGGGCCTACCCTTCGCACGCCTTTTGCAGCGTTGAGGGCCCTGGTTTCTTGAATATTTTTGAGCCCGCTTGAGCGGGAATCACATTTTTGGAGCCGGCTGACCCCTTTGGTAATCCAACTAAACTTGCGTCAAACGGGCGCATCTTAGCAAATTCAGGCAACCCCGCTTGGACACCTTGTGACAAGGCCGGACCTAAATGGCCGAGTAATCCTGGAATCAGGCTAAAACCCGAGGAATGCCCTGGCGTTTTCAGGCCTTGGTTGAACCAAGCGTTGCCATCCAAAAATACCGAGCGGGAAGGCTGTCATGCCCAAAACCTCCCCAATTCAGCAGGGACTCCAAAGACACCTCGCGGATGCCTGCTCGGTGTTTTGGCAGCAGGTGCTTGATTGCCCCTGCGGTTGCATGGTGGAATGCGTGGCTGCAAGGTCCTTGCAGGCTTGCAGTCGCCGGTTGGCAATGGATAAGGGGCCCTTTCCAGAAGCCGAAATACAGGCTCGGTGATGGATGATGCTGCGGTCAGTACTGGTTGCAGATGCCGGCAGCACTCCCCGGGGCAATGGATGTACACGGCAATCTCCAAAAAAGGGTCCGGTGTGAGCTAGAAATGCATGTGATGACCTATGCGCTTTTGGAAGGGGCTGGCCCCATTGCTGTTCTCGCGCGCAAGCAAAGGAAAACGGGGCAGTATTCCAATGCCGCTGAGACGAACCCTTTGGGAGTCTGGGGCAGAGGCCGCTTGTTATAGTAGGCAATGCCATGGCTGGTTGTGACACATACGCAACTCACAGACTGCACTGAGGATTGGTTGCAGGGGAGGCTTCCTTGGTGTTATGCGGGGCAGGGCGCTGGGCGACCATTGCGGTGCGACATTCCAATGGGGACCTGGCGCGACTGGGTTGAAGCATTGCTGCCCCGCGCCCGAAACTCGGGCCAGTGTCAAAGTACCGTGAACCTGCCCCTGCTTGCCGGGATGCCAAATCCATGGCGGGCCTTTAAGGCGGCGAACTTGCACCCCGATGCTCATGGAGTGGCGCTGGCGATGGGCGTGCAAAATGCCATACTGCCAGCTTTGGGTGGCTGCAGCCTGCAGTCGTGGGGCGGGGCTTGGGTTGTTCTGGCGAGGCCTTGCACCGCATTCAGCTGCTGCGTTGGTTGGGCCCAACATGGCCTACGGAGCCCAGGTGCAGGCACTGGGTTTTAATTCCGGGCTCATTCATGGGACAAGACGCTTGCGGGGGGTTGCATGCGCCCAAGCCTTCCGGCCCACACTGCTAATCCATAAGGCACCTTGCGGTGTGCATTGCGCAACAGGGCCTCAGGGCCCCGTTTTGCGTGAAGCACGGCTGCCCCTTTTGGGCACACCATTCCATGGCGCCTTCCGACCGGGCGGCACCTTTTATGGCTCACGACACGCCGATCCCTCAGCGTGAACGGCCAGGTAGTGAGCGCCAGTCTCTTTCGGCTTGTGAAAATCACACCTTGGCGGCCTGGCCCTTCAGCCAATACATCCGAGCCAGATTGCGGTTCTGCCGGGGCGCCTGAAAAAGCCTTCACTGAATTTTGTGGCTTGAGACGTGGGTTTTTGGGCCAGGCATTTTGCAGTTTAAAGGTTGGGCCCGCGCAGTTGCCGCCTCTGGCATGGGAAAAAAAACTGGTCCGCGCCGCACTTAAACCTAGGCCTCAGCCACGCTGGTCTTCTGGGGCGTTTGGGCCAAAATGGCCTTTTGGCAACGACGCGTTGGCTTCGCGCTCGCTCGGGAATGTGCGGGCCTGAGTCTTTCGCCCCTTGCCAACAGCTCCCAACTTTACACTGCATTTTGAGGATGCTGGCACATACCCGACGCCCCACAGATGCTGAGGCTGCAGCGCGCCCTCGCAGAACGCAGTTTCGCTCGGCATTTTGGGTTTGGGCCCAGGTCGCAAAGTTTTGATAGCGCAAGAGATAGGGCACCCACATATTTCAGCCGTGTCGATGAAAAGGTCGCCGCTTGGTCGGAAAAATGGGCCCGGGCCCCGATGCGAATTTGTCAAGTGCCCGCTTCAGCATTGCGGCTCAGCCCTGTTGCGCACTACCCAGGTCACCTTGTTTGATGGGCTTGGCATTTGAAGTGTTGGGCAGCGGAGGCACCCAATGCGGTCTTTCCATGAATGACCGAATTAAAAGCGGCCCAGCTCCCGTATGGTTCCCCAAGAACACGCCCAGCAATGGGCAAACTAGCCCCCTTAGAAACCCACCTCCGCCCGACGCAGCTACCAATTGAAGTATTGATTTCTGCCAGCCAGTGGGCGGCGCTCGGAAATCCTTGGCAGGTGATGGCGGAGTATCCGTGAATGTTTGGCGCACTGGACGATTGCGCGCGTGGGCACCAGATCCCTAAGAGGGGTCTTGGTTGGCGCATCCCGGCTCGCCCCCCCATGCCCAAGGAGCCTCCATGCAACATCTCATGCATCTGGATTTTGTGCCCCCCTACGCAGGTGCAAGCAGTTGCCCAACCCGAAAGGCTGGTGCATGATCCGCCGTTTCCTTGGTCTTGTCCAAAACAGCAATGGGGCCGTTCAAAAAGCGCATAGCGATTGCAATGCACTTTCAGCTCAGCACAACGGACTTTGGTTGAATGGCCCGCTGTACATCCATTCAACCTGTTGATTGCTAGTGGCACTCAAACCCAAAACTGCGGCGCATCAAGGCATGTACCAGTTTTTGGCATTGTCTGGGAAGGAGGTTGATCCCTTTTTGGCCACCGAGCGATTCAAAACCTTGAGAGCACCTTCCCGGGCCCGCTTTCGCACCATCAATCGAAAGAGCAATCCAGCACCGCTGCGCAACGAACACGGCAGGCCCGCACGGGGTCTTTGGGTTCCTGCAGTTAGAATGGAGCATGGACAGCCTTCCAAAATGCGCGGATTTCGGATGGCCGCTTGGTTCCCAAGCCAAGACCTGGGAAAACGCCAAAGGTTAGCCTGATTCGGGAGGCAGCTTTTAGGAAATCGAAGCCTGTCACAATGAATAAACAAGCGCGGGTTGACCTGAATTTGTCGAGATCGTCGGTTTACGCAAGATATGGTGACGTCAGAGCGGTCAGTAGCTCCAAAATGGATTGCCGCATCAAGGGCTCAAACTTTCAGGGGACAACCGGCCCATAACGCTGAAAAGGTAACGAAAGGCTAGCTGCGCCCATGAGGGCCAGGAACGCAAGTACTTACGTAAATCCTGCGGAACCGTTTGGTGGTAGATTCCCCTACTGTAGGGCTCATCGAGCGACCCCAAACAGCTTCAGTGCTTGGATCGCCGCCCACGCGTTGTCACATGGCGGGCTCATCGTGCGCCCATGGGCACATTTTGGGCCCGCCTGGCGAGACGGTCGCGGGTTAACCTTCTTGGTCACGACCTTATCATGGGTATCGTCCACGTTCCTTACCTGCGCCCTTTGCCAGCAGGTGTTGCTGCTCCAATCTCTTGGCTCTGCCCCTGCTGAAGGTTGCTGGTGGAGTCGGTGGCGCAACCCGGGGCTAGCACGCTCCCACGCAAACCGCGAATTTCTCGGATTCAAACCGCAGCCACGGGGGTATCTCCTCCCCTTGATTTGGGGGTACTCCCACCTTGGCGGAAAAGTTTGTGGATGGGGCTGGCGGTCCATTCGGTCTCCAATCCTTTGCGGCCTGGCAGTTCTGTATGGATCGCATGATCTGCAAGCCCCGCCGGCATTCCAAATGAAGGCCAAGGCAAGACATCCAAAGGGCCCCTTTGACGAATCCTTCCCCAATGGAAAACCGAAATGGTGCTGGCCTGGGGTACCGCTGGACAAAGCCGTGGTTTGGTACACCGGCCAAGTTCTATTCGTGTCTTCCTCACGCGAATTTTTTCGGTGACGCGGCCCCGCCAACTCCAGATGCGCACTTTTGCTGGGAACACCTCTTGAATCTGGTTCCCTGTCACAAGACAAGATTTGGTCGCAAGCCCATGTGGTGTTGGGCTGCGCCGCTATGCCTCTTCCCTGTATTGGCACGACCCAACGTGCTGCCAACCCAACTTGGGGCTGCACAAGCCAACCAAAAGGTTTAGTTGCAACCTGCAAGATGTCCTTGGTTCCCCCGGACACCAAGTTCACCACTCTTGGAGTTGCCAGCAAACTGGCCAGGCCGCTCTGTAGCATCACAAGGCATAACCTGCGTCTTCAAGATTGGGACATGTTCCAAGCTATTCACAATTGGCGTGCACAAGAGCAAGGCCAAATCCGCAAAATTACAGCAAAACCTGTCCTGGCATGCGGGGGATTCCGAAAAGCGACCCTGCCAAGAAACAAAACAAGATCACATCTGATCTGGTTCTGGGCACCATGGTCAGGGCCTGCGCCATGCTGGTCGAGTTGCCCACACGATCCCATATATGGAGCATGCCTATAGCATGGGAAAAGGCGGTTCGAAGGTGTTACTACCCTGTCTTTGCCATGGGTTGCGCGACCGAGCAAATGTAAAAACGGTTGTGGTTTCCATATCTTGCGGTGTCGGCAGTCTTGGACCTTTTGCCAAAACCAAAAGGATATTACCAACCGATTAACGAAAGCAATTACAGCTGCCTCTTTTTGGTGCCCCACTTCATGGGGGGAAGTCGGTGGCTATATTGTCCATGGGGCTCCGATGTTGACCCAAAAGGGCAAAAATCCTAAAACCACCTTCTTCCTTTGGGGTAAAATGGTTTGGCGAGATCTTAAAGTGTCAAACATCTAAATGTGTCGAACACCAAAGTTCTGGTCCCTCAAACCCCTGGAATAAACATGACAAAGCCAATGCCTGATGCTGGCTGTTGGCGTTTGCGGACCTCTGCTGATTGGCCAAAGCGGCCCCGTAGGCCGCTAACACAACTGAAACACCAGAAAATCGGGGGTGTACCGCGCTTTTTTGGAAAGCGACAGCTCCTACCTTGGCCCCGCGGCTGGAAGATTGGAAATTTTACTGAAGGGGGGCTTCCAACTGGAAGGTACTTTGGCTCTGAACATGGTTCTGGTTGCTTCAAGGCACAGCGAAATCCTTGGGAGCTTCTGCCATCGCAGGTAATTCATGCGTGGGTGCTGCCTGGCCCAAAACCGCTGATAATCAGCGCAATTCCATCACCGATTCTCGGGATGCTTTTATGGTTTCCCAGGCAACCTTCCTAGCGTTGCCTGATTTCGGTGGTTTGAGCTGACTACGGTTTTGGCGAAAAAGCGATCGCCTCTACCGGGACCCTGCACAATTTGCCTTGAGCCTACGGCAACCATCATGCGCGCTGACTTGACTTTATGGCCCCTGGGTTGGGCAAGAAGCCAAGCCGATTTTTTGGAGAAATGACAAGAAACTGGCTGCGCGCAGCTACCATTCAAAACTCTGGTGCCTAACTCCAGTACTAAAAAGCCAACTCTTCGACACAAGGTCATGCTTACGCCGGGCTGCGAGTACATTGCACCAAAGAGTTCCACGCAACTTGGTCGTGCCAAGCTACAAGGTCCTAGGCAGCAAAACCTCTGCTACCCAATGGAATCTGGCACAATTTCAACCCTGAGCCAAGCGCCCAAATTTTTTTGTATGGCTATTTTCACCGAAAACAATGCCATGGTTTGAACCGGTGAGACTTGCTCGTTGAAAGTGGCAGTGCGCACACTTGTTCAACTCATAAACTGGGGGCTTGAATATGCTTGGGTTTTAATCAAGCAGGGCAGCTCCAAGGTTTAAGCCTCACTCGCTGGGGTTTTTTCTGGCCACTTTATCAATACAAAAGAAACTTTTTTATGGGAAATTGTGTGGGTTTTGATTTTCCCGCAGTTTTGTTATCAATTTGGTGTCGCGTTTGGGGGGAGCCCGGAGCAAGCCCAGCAAAGGGGAAAGCAAATAAGGAGTTTTTCCCCAAACCACTTTGCTTCCGTCTGCCTTAAGAGGCATTCCCTTTTTATTCTTCCAGCCCTGAAAACAAAACCCCGCCTCGCAAAGGTCGGGGTTTGTCACTGAAAGCCTGCAAAAACCTACTTTCAACAATCCCCCTTTTGGCCAAATGGGTTTATGCCCTGTTGGGTGGGAAATACAACGCGGTCATACTAACGTGCCAAGCAGCCATAGTGACCCAGCAAAAAATTTCCCCATTTAAAACAAACCCCCCTGCCTCATTCAAGGTGGGGGGGTTTGTTAAAGAGCCTACGATGACCTACTTCCAGGGGAACCGCACTATCACGCGCAAAGTCGTTTCACTGTCCTGTTGGGGGAAAGGGAAGGGGGGCCCTTGCTATGGTACTGGCATAAACTTGAATGTGAAGCACTCCTTCACATCAAATTCATAAATCAAAATCAGATTTTTTCGATTGCGCACAACAGGCATAACCAGTCTGAACCCCCAAACCCTGGCAGTAAAATTATGGCAAGCCCCGGGCAAAGAACTTAACGCTTACTCGTTTCCACACCCGCCTTACGTCTTTTACAACGACCCTTGGGGGCTCAAGGGGCCCCCCGGCGATCTAATCTTGAAACAGTTTCCCGCTTGATGCTTTCGGGGTTACTTCCACACGTAGCTACCCTGGATGCCATGGCGTGACAACGGTAAAGAGGTGTGTCCCCCGGTTTTTGGGGACGGGCTCCTCAAATCTGCAGCGCCCACGGAAGATGGGACAAAACTTCTCCGACTTTTTAAACCCGCTCACGTACCTTTTTAAATGGCAAACGCCTCCCTTAATACACCCCCCAAAAGATGAGCCACATGGGGGCCCAAACACCCCCTGATAGCCCGGGGCGGCCCTGTTTTCTTTTATGTTGAGCGAGGGCCCCTTCCATACAGAACCCCGGATCACTATGTTGCTTTCGCATCTTCACTTTAGTTCGCAGTTGGGCCCATCCTTCCCTATTACACAATTCAACCTACCTACTCCTTCAACTCCTCTTTCCTTGGGGGGGCGCCCAGTCAAACTGCCTCCATGTCCCCATCCCATTAGGGACCTAGGTTAAAACCTCAAACCACCGGGGTTTTTTATTTTCGGTCCATGTGTTTTAGCGACCACACTTAACCTCCCCCTTTTACACAGATCCGTTAAAGTCCAAAAAAAAAGCAGGGATGGGGTTTTTCCGTTTTTTTCCCGGGGAATTGCATCATCACAAACTTTCAACTTCGCTAGTCTCGGGGGGGTGGCCTCATTACCCATTCGTGCAGGTGGAACCCCCCGAAAAGGGAAATTTTCGCTCCCTTTAGGACCTTATAGTTGGCCGGAGGGATTTCAATCAACTTCCCCCCTATTTAATTTTCCGCACCGGGGGCTAAACCCCTATCGTCCATTTTGGTTTTTAGAGTGCTGTTTTTTTATTAAACAGTTGCAGCCACCGTTTTTTTGAAACCCCCTTTGGGCTCCGCTTGTTCAGCTTCACCTACTTGGGGCATACCTTCTCCGAAGTTACGGTATCTTTGGTTCCTTCCCCGGTTTTTCAACCCCTTAAAATCTCATCTCGCCACCGTGTCGGTTTGCGGTCCGGTCAATCAATAGCTGAAGTTTAGTGGCTTTTCCTGGAAGCGGGTATCACTCATTTGGCTGAAGCGCCTCGTTATCCCCCCTCATCTTACCCGGGCCCCGGGCGCGCTCGGCTTGAACCAACTATTCCAACATTGGCTGAGCTAACCCCCCCCCAATCCACTATTGATGGACGGGAAATATTTTTTTTCCCCCCATCAGCTACCTCTTTGCCCGGGGGCCAACTCACCCTACGCCCTGAAAGTTGCTAGGAAACCCCTTTTTGGCAGGGGTTTCCCCCCCTTTTAAAGCCCATTTAGGCATTTGCCTTTTTAACCCCCGCATCCGTTACCAGACCCTTTTCGGCTTAAAAACGCTCTCCTCCCGTGCACTAAAATCCATCCGCGCTCGGTAACTGGCTTCCCCGTTTTCCCCCCAGGACATCGATCAGTGAGCTATTACGCTTTCTTTTAAAAGATGGCTGCTTTAACCCAAAATCCTGACTGTTTTAGCCTTCCCACTTCGTTTCCCCCTTGCCAAGGGGCCTTGCTGGCGGGGCTGGGTTGTTTCCCTCTTAGTCCACTTTGCACCCGGTGTTTTGTTCCCAAGCTGCTCTGCGGTTTGGAGTTTGCCTTGGTTTTTGGGAAATGCCTACCCCCGCCAAAACGTCTCTACCCCAGGTTCTTTACACTTAAAAAGTTTTGGGGGAAACCAGCTATTTCCCAAATTTGTTACCTTTTACCCCTAACCACACTCATCCCTGATTTAATCGTGGTTCGGACCTCCAGTATGTTACGGCACCTTCATCCTGGCCATGGTTTTAAACACTTGGTTTCGGGGCTACACCCGCAAAAATGAACCCCATTGGACTCGATTTTTTCTACGCCTTCCCTACTCGGTTAAACTTCCACTAATGTAAATCGCTGACCCTTTTACAAAAGGTACGCAGTCACCCCTTCGAGGCTCCTACTTTTTTTAAGCTCCCGGGTTTAGGATCTATTTCACTCCCCTCCCCCGGGGGTTTTTTCCCTTTCCCCCAGGTATGGTTCACTATGGTCAAAATTGGGTTTTACCTTGGAGGATGGTCCCCCCTTTGC